>JAAVTI010001319.1:0-23534 GCA_011947335.1 Phytophthora constricta | reverse complement strand
TCGACCGTTTGCTGATGTTCCAGGAGCGCGGGAACGTTCTCGTACCCTCCGCGTCGATCAGCTCTGGGTCGAGAGCGTTCTCGATCTTGAGCGTGTAGCGCTTCTAGTCCTTGGAGAAGAGCGTGGTCAGGTCGCCAATCGGCACGCCAGGGAAGGTCTTGGTAGCGGGGGTTACAGGATAGTGTACCCGGGGTACACTATCACACGCAAACCCACTAGTGTGTGTGGGACACACACTAGCGACCAACATTACGAGCCGTCAATGCAACTATTATTGACAGCGCTCAGGCACACAGCTATTCGTTGAAAGGGCCACATTTCAACCAGTCATGTGCATGCATTTCATGCAAATGCGTGAGAGCAAACCATACTCTCACCTTTGCAAATAGATATTCTTAAGAGGTTTTAGCGTAAAGATAAGGCCAGCCCGCCACGCGGCGGGCTGCCATTCAATTCAGTTTTCTAATTTTGATCTAAAGTCCTAAGTGTTTGCTTTTTAGAAATACGCGAGCCCGCGTATTTCTATCTTACATACAAACTTTAAGTCTACGCTTCCTCACTACGCGCATACTGTGTAAGCTAAGAAACAGAGCGTAACTCTCGCCCTGTTTCACCTGGTAGCACTTAGTAGTCCGTTGAACGCCTACAGAGAATAGCCAAATGGAATTTGGCTATGGAGACGAAAACCCTTCGTCAGGCGGTGCCCCGTCTGACGGAGCTCCGAACATCCACTCTCGTATTACGAGAGAGGATTGCCCCACCTGAGTGATCAGCAGTGGAAGGCGTTGCTACGACTCTCGCGAGTCGTAGACGAATCCACTGTGGCAGCAATGCTTCGGTCATTGCCGCCAAGCGAAGACGATGTAGTCGTGGTCGACTACATGGAGAAGGAGCAACAGCAGAAATAGACTTCTGCTGTTCCACGTTTTGGGTCACTGAAGGTATCAGTGACTCCGTTCTCCGTAGCTCTCGCCCTGTTTCACTTGGCCCCAGCGCTGTGCTTGCCGGGTTGACCGCCGAGCCACATCAGCAAACCGTGCGAGTTCGTCTCCAGGCGTAGGAGGAACGCATATCAGCCCGACGTCTCTATTCAGAGACTGAGGAACGCCAGATGAGCACGGTTGGCGTTCATCTTGCGTTTGCGACAGGCGTTCTGTGCTGCGACGGAGCTGAGAGGCACGTGCATCGCCTACTTCCAGAAGTCACGGCGATGGCCGTTCCAGAACCGCCAGTGTGCACGGTGGATGTCGGGATACGCCACAGGGTTGTACCAAAGCGTGACTCCACGCCACGAATACGCCACTTGGAACGGGAACGCATCGGACCGCGGCACCTCATGATAAAGTCCTTGCGGACGCGTGGTGGTATGCGGGGAGCAGCTCGAACCCGAACACCGCGACGTCAGAAGTGGAGGTGGCGCGTCCCGAGTGCGCCCGTTGTTTCTTTGGCGGCCGTGTCGCGTCCGACTGACCTGGCGGGCTGGAACGCTTGTTCTTCTTGGGGAACAGGAACCGAGGATGGTCCGCAGCATTCAGGCACGCTTGTTGACGATCGGGGGACGGAAGGAGGTGGACCGGTCGGCTGAAAGCGTTCGCGACGTCTTGCTCGTCGATGGCGGCCTCGACCATGTCGTCCAGGACCTCTAGCCCGACGGAGCCCATGTTGACGGAGAGGGCTTCGCGCATCTGCGCCCATAACGCGACTTGAGCATCTTGGTCGCCGTGGGAAGCCGTGGTGGCTGGCTGCTTCGACTTTCCCTTAAGGAGACGCTTGAAGCGACGGAACATGGCCTTGTCGGAGCTTGATTGCTTGGACATGATGGCGGAGTGGCTGTTGTCGGGATTGCAAAATGCAGAGTGAGCAACTGTTTTGCGATCGAAAGGATCCGATCTACCTACCGTTGAGAAGTGGTGGCTGGAATGGCCCCGATAACTCTCCGGGAAAGGAGGGTACGGTTGATGGATAGTGACTACAACTAGCGTGTCCCCGTTCCGAAGAAACGGTGGGACAGCTAGTGACTACGAGTGCTCGTGAGTGAAGGGTTACATCTTTGACCATGATGAAAGCGGACTACGCCGTTGATCGGGCCAACAGTGTCGGGATGACCATTCTCGGCTTGGCAGATGTCCCGAGTGGTAACGGTGGTCACCGTCTGGGGACGGTGACAACGGAGGCAACCGTTACTCCACGGAACCGTCGGCCGAACTCTGGGACATGTGGTGAAGGAGCGGTCCAAGCGACCAGTCGTAACGCGACAGGGTCATTGGACCTTCAAACTCTATTGATTTTAGTATGAAGCGTGCGTGGCCGGACTTTCTGACATCGGGCGATCGCGGAGGATTTTGAGTGTCACTTTTGGTTCGGGTACGCAGCGGTCCAGTAGCAACGAGCAAGGATGGAGGACATGGGCATCGGCCCATACCATGCGGAGGTCAAGAACGGTGAATTAAAGGAGGGGTGTCGGAGCGGTCTGCACAGGTCTGTAGAAGTTTGGATGAAGGGCGTGCGAGGAGGTCTGCTAAGGACGAGCGTGCGCTGCGGAATTCGTAAGGTCAGTCGTGAATTTAGGAAACCATAACCAGTTAGTTTTGTTTTTGCATTATCTATCTTGGTTACCGTTACCGTTCTTCAAGGCACACATTTCTAAACATAGTCTAACCGTCCCATTCCGGAACGACTCGCGACACGTGGTGGAAGAAGCAGGGTACGGTTAGTACTGCGTGAAGTGTGTGTTGGTGAAGAGTCTGCGCTGAAGAAGTGCGCGTCTGTCGGAGCTCGGTCAAGCGTGTCCGTTCCTGGAACGGTGTTGTCTCGTCGCCTGTGGTCAAGTGCACCCGGTGCAACTTTATAGGGCGGGAAAGAGACAAGGTCGTGTCCAGCTGGGCTAGTTGGAGAACGGTCTGAGAGCAAGACCGTGGGGAAGGAACAGTCGCAATTGGTGATAGTGCAAGCAAGATGACGGAGGGGAGTGATACGTCGTCCGGGGATGGGGCGACGCGGGAGATATGGGACACCGTTCCATCAGGCAAGGACACGGAGATGAAGGGGACCAAGGAGTCGCAGTTACGCTGACGGAAGAAGCGAGACTCAGGAGCTGGCGGAGTAGATGCGGATCGCGCGGGAACAAGAGCTGCTCGGTGAGACGACGCAGCCAAACCCTTCGACACCGGCTGCGGGTGATTTGGAGCGTTTGGAACGTGCGAGAAGAGCAGCCCAACGGGGCGCATCGATCTCGGAGGTGATGCGAGAGCTCCGGGAAGAGGTAGTGAACGAGACGAAGAAGAAGAGAAGGTTGCTGTCAAGACAGAGACGGTGGCTGGAGTCCAGGAGGAAGACGCTGTGAAGAACGAGGCCGGGCTACCGTCCAACCGTCCAGTGGAACAGTCAGGACCATTACTTGGCCCGACCGCCCCGCCTGAGTACGGTTACGACTACGGCAGATTCGAAGACTTGTATCAAGGCCAGTACGAGGATGAGTACGCAACCAGCATGGAGGTCGTGGAGGAACCGCCGGCGCGCAGCCCAAGTGGTTTTATTTCGAGGTACACTGGTCCGGAGGTCCGCAGAACGGATAGACTTGCGTTCGGCTGGAGTTGGAGTGCCCAGCACGATACGAGTGGAGGCTATGTAAGCGGTGCAGCTGGAGACGGTCTGAAGAAGCCGCTCCCCCTGTGAAGATGATGCCGCCCGTCGGGTATTCCAACGCCAGAATGACTGTCGGTAGCGGAGTTGCACCTGGGTCAACGGTTCCGGCACGGAACTGGCCTGGTACTGGACGTGCTACTGGACGTGCTACTGGACAGGGTGTGCAGCCGACTTCGCATATGCCTGCTCAGACGAGGTCAGTGCCAACGGTGAGTCAAGGAGCACCGTTATCTCGTAGTGGCGTTAGTCGCCTAACCGTTCCGTTCCAGAACCGGACGGTTAGTGGTCGTGGCATGGCGAGAGGACCCATGAATGCGTACGGTCTTTCGACGCTGGTTTCCAACGCTGTAAAGGTGCTCCCGACGTTCTACTCGGATACCGCTACCGTGGAAAAGGCTCGAGACTTTTGGGACATGTTCCAAGCACACACGGACGGATTGCCGGATCAGTCACGGTTGTTAGTGTTCCGTCAAAAATTGAAGGGTCGTGAAGCAGAACGATGGTGGAATAACTCTAGCATCAAGACATTTGCTACGTTAAAAGTCCGTTTCCATAGCCAGTTTCTAAGTCGGACGGCTGATGAGCTGTGGGAACTGTTGGAGACGACGAAACGTGAGCGCGGAGAGTCTGTCGAAGAATGGGGTGACTGGGTAACGGATCTGCGTGAGTCATTGGACTATCCCAACCCGCAGATGAGGTCCCAACTGTTCCGTCGTGGCTTGAGGAACAAGCGTATGCTGGCCACACTTGACGCTAGCCCCGCTTCTGACATCCCGGAAGCGTGCGAGTGGCTCATGTTCAAGGACATGCATCGTCCTATTGAAGAGGATGACGAGTTCGCGGGGACTAGTTGGAGAAGAAAACGGTTAAACCGTCCTCGTCGTCTGTGGATGCTCTCACGCAGCAGTTAAAGTCGTTCATGGAGCAGCAACAGCAGCGGCAGGAGCAAATGATGCAGAAGAGTTGGCAAGCGCCTCGTTCGCCAAGGAACAGGGGCCGATGGTAGCTGCGATGCCTGCGACAATGTCCACCGCGACGCCTAGTAACGGTCGTCTGGGGTTACTCAACCGTTCCGTGGGATACGGATGGATGATGACAGCCGGACGCAGGATGGCGCCCCAGTGTGTGGTCGATGCAACTACAAGGGTCATGGACGTGCTACGTGTAGACGTCAACAGATGAAGTGCCGATTCTGTGATCAATTCGGTCATATCGGAGTTGAGTGTGACAGTTCTTCCACAGGGAACGGACGGACGGTTGTGTACTCGCCCGCTAGTGGACAGCGAGGAAACTGTTACTTTCGTAAAGAACCTGGTCATACGGTAACAAATTGTCCTGCGTTGGAAGAGATGCGAGCTTTGCGCCTCCAAGTTAGGGGTGCGGCCGCTTCGCAGACTCAGGCAGCTCCTCGTCAATAAAGAGGGCATGGGAGAGGGAGTAAGGAGTCACACCTCTCCTTGTCAAGGAAATGGCTCGGAGAACGGTCGGGTGGACGGAAGAACGGTTGGAGAAACCGCCCCCGGTCGTGTTGAGGAGGTGAGAGTAGAAAGTGGGGCGATGGCGGAGACTGCCGTGTCGTCGAGAGAAGGATTGAACGTCCGAACGGTTGTTGTGCACGAACAGGTGGGGAGCGTGTCCGTTCCGGACGAGATGGTTGAGGGTGAAGAAGGAGAAGAAAGTGCTGCTGAGGAAGCAGTTGGAGAAATTGAAGGAAATGGAGAAGAAACGGTGACTTCCGTGATGGAGGAGGTCACTGCTGAAGAGGTCGTACGATAGAAGGACGAAGTCGCGGAAAATGTTACCGTTGAAGAGGTTAATTTGGTCTACGGCGCCGAGGAGTGCGCTGGAACGGAGAGAAATTCGGACGGTTATGCATCCCTGGTCAAAGAAAGACCGGTCGTAGTCACGACGGTTGAAAGTGGGTCAGTCAAGAAGGAAGAGGTCATCGAAGAAGTTGTCGAACAAGTAACGGAGGATACCGCAGGAAATGTGGTCAGTCAAGTGGAGAAAGCGGCTGTGGACGAAGAAGATTCTACATATGAAAAAGTCGCGTTGGTCGTTGGAGCCGAAGTTTATGATGAAGTTGCTGGAGAAACGGTCAGAGAGGAACCTGTTGTGGAAAGAACGGTCGAGGAAGAAATTGTCGTTGACAAGACGGTTGGAGAAAGAGCTGTCACGGGCAGAGGAACGGTCAAGGTCCGCCCGGTGACTAAGCGTGTGAAGAAAGAGGCTAAGGTGCGACCAGGGATCCTGAACAAAGGAGGTCGGCGCCCACGCTGGGAAGTAGAAGATCTAGGCTTTTACGACGAGCTATATGCAGTCGAAGGACTTGGAGACAGTTTTCTGGTAACGTGGGAGGACGAAGTCGAACCGTTAGTGGAAACGGATAACGGAGAACCGTGCGTCGTAATGGTTGGAATGCCGGACTTTGCTGCAAACGAAGAAGAGTTGTGAATCATCGACAAGAGAGAAGTTGGTGACGTTGTTGAAGTAGCTGAAAGTGTTTCGAGTGCTGTAACGATTGAGTCCGTTCAGGAGGACGTAACAATCAACGGAGACAGTAAAGTGTCGCCGTACGAACGGTTGTTCACGGATACAGAGCTCGACGCTATGGAGTCGTGTCCGGCGGGTCAAGAACCTACAGTTATCGCTAAGTTGACGTCGATGTCGAAGAAGAAGAATACGAAAAAGAACTGGAGGACCGGTTGTATCCGCTCGATGAATTGGAACTGAAGAAGCGGATAAAGAAGAACAGAGAGACGGTCATGAAACCGTCGCTTGAGAACATGGCCAGTTACCTGAAGATTCCGGTGGAGGTCTTGGAGCGGACGCGCGATGTGGGGACGGAGGGTGTCTCGCCCGAGTACTGGGAGCGGTGGTTCAGTGAGACGCTGGAGGTGTCTCCTGAAGCCAAAAGGGCTAACCGCGACTTCAAGGCCAGTGTCGTCAGCTCAGTGTCAGACGCCTGTATGGAAGGTAACGGTGAGGTGGTGTTCGAAACATTTGGATTGTCAACCGGCCGAGAGCAGATGGTGACCGTCGCCGCCGCCACGGAGAGTGATGACGTTGAGGCCATCGTTTTGGAAGCAACCTTTGCGCTAACATTGAGCTGCCCTTGAGCGGAGAAGACGGTGTTGCCGCTCAGTCGGGAGCTAACGCTCCCTGGAACGGTTGAATATGCCGAGTCTAATCAGAGAACAGTCCGACTAGTAGCGCGGAAAGCTGTGTACCGGTTCCTGAAAGAGACACAAGAGAGAATCCTAGGCGAGAACGGTCAGGACGGCTCTCCATCGGAAGAAGGAATCGTCGAAACCGTCCCTCTGCGAGATGGGACGCCGCCAATTAATTGGGAGCGTCTTTGCTTCTTGCTACCTTGGCCTGGCTTCTTGTCGCCTTGGTCCGGCTTCTTGCCACACGCACCCGCCGACAGCTTCGGATCTCCAAGACCGTCGGTGTCTTCACCTGAGTCGCTGTCACTGAAGTCCAGACTGCGCTTGCCTGAAGGAACTTGGATCTGAGACTCTGCACTGGAACTTGAGCTGTTGTCACTTTCGTCGCTGCTGCTGACTTGGGTACCTTCAGCAATCTTGGACGGTGAGGCAGCTGGATCTTGATCTGGACCTTGATCTTCATAGTCTGGGTCCTGGTTCTTGTTGTCGCCCTCGCTATCCGAAGACGAAGGATACTCTTGGAAGTCTGGAGGAATCTTTCCCACGAGTCAGGCTTGAACTTCTGGTTCACGCTGTCTTCAAGTTGGATCTTAGGCTCGGTGAGGTAACGACGTGGAACATACTTGGTCCAGAGCGTCTGGTCCAAAGCTTCGTAATATAGCATGGATTCCAGCATGTTAACCAAGTCTTCACGAAGAAAGTGAGGGTGCAGGACGAAGTCTTCGCCAGCGCGCTTGAAGGCCTTCTTGTAGGACCAGCCGTGACGCATCAAGGCTTTCACGTCCAGACGTTGGTCATCCCAGACCAGACCTGCTGGAAGGGAGGCCGCGGCTTCCGTGATCGACCTTGGGAACGGGACGTCAGGTTTACGAGCTCCAGCGCGATCAGGCGTGTAATGCGTAGGTGCCGTGGGGATCAGGGCGATGGAACGGAGCTTGGACGAAGATTTCTTCTTGGTCTTAGGCGACGTTCGCGAATCAGGAAAAGTGACGGACTTGGGCACCTTGGACTTAGGATCGGCTTCCTGGTCGGGAGTTAAGTCCACGACCACGGCGCTGGAGTCCTCGATCAGCTTTTCGAGTTCACTTTCGCTTGGAAACGCTGGGACTTGAGTCGTCTACGTCGGACGTAGCTAGGAGCATTTGAGTGGACCAAGTTCCAGACACATCTGTGCCCTCGAGAAAGTGCTCGTAAAGGTCGTGCAAACGACGCCAATTTCCGGAGATTGTTTTTGATCTTGGACATCATGAACTTGGAGAAGGACCAGGGGTTAAGTTGCCTCGTAACCTTGACTGGAACTGGTCTTTCAGAACCAGAATATCCGCCTCGGACTTGGCAAGCTTGCCTTGAAGGTCTTGAACCTTTTGAGTCAGGACATCCACTTCATTGCGATAGTTGATGACCAGATCCGAGACTTCTTGCTCGTGATTATACACGAGGTCTTGGCGTCGACGCCTCTCTGTTCCGACCTCTGTGCCCCAGTATCGACAGACCAGATCCCACTCACAAGATAAGCGAGCAGCCTCGGTTTTGGTTGAAATCAATTCTTGACCGGGTTCAGATCTTGGTTCTCGACTTGGGCGCGCAGGACTTGATATGCCTTGAGCAGACGGCGCAGAGTATGCATGGTGCTGAACACCCGTAAAGCCATCCGGTTAGGATCGAGAACAGACGAAAGCGAAGCGAATTCGCGCTGCATCAGTGCTGGTGAAAGTTCTGGACCAGGAAAAATTCTTGAGCTAGAACGTCGAAGTCTGAAACAAGTGAGCTCGGGATCACAACCTGTGATCTGAGCCAAATCAGCTTTCTCTTGGGCGTTCAAGGTCTGGAATCCAACCAGACAATCCACTCCGCTCTCGCCATCACACACGAATACTCCGTCCTGTATGTCAGAGCTGAAAGCTGGAATCCTTGCGACCGTGAACCAACCATCGGTCTGCGCGGCTGGAGGTATGTGTAGCGAGACCTGGCCAGGCGGCTGCGTAGCTGCATTTGCCTCCCAATCGGCGATTGCCGTACGAAATTCGCGTGACAGCGCAGGTAAACTTCCGCGCGTCAGCAGGTGAGGTCTAGGTCCTGAACAGAGGTCGGCTAAGTTGGCGCCGCCTTCGCCTGGACCCGCAACCGCTGCTGAGTCCGGATTATCGTCTGGGGAACATGGTATAGAAGTTAGGAATGAAAGATATGTGGACATGACGGAGTGATGAGTACAAACGTACCGAAACTGATCATCGGGACGTCTTGAGCCGCTGTGTCGACGCCTGGCACTCGCTCGGCATCTTCCAGAGTGTCTGGTTGAGTCGCGGGCTGCGTAGGAACGTCTTCAGTGGGCACAGGGTCATGCGGAACAGCAGCAGCTTGGTGCCCGCTAGGGGCGCCTCTTCTTGAGCGGCCGAAGGATCGGGTGGTGGCGTGGGCATGGTGTCCACGAGCTGGCGAGTTGTGATATGAGCACGCCTTTCCAGTTCGGAAAGGTGCTGCGGTTGTGATGGTTCTGAATGACTGAGAGGCTTGGATTTCCTGGCTCGGTGTGATTTTCTTTGAATCTGGCGTGTGCCAGTTGGAGCGACAGGGCGGAGAAAAGAATGGTGACTTCTGAGTGAAGCGAGCTGACTCGCGTCCTGTTTGATCTCTGGATCAGGACCGTTGGATCCTGGTCCGCAGTTCAACGGTCTGGTCATGACCGGACACTTCAGTTGAATGAAAATTCTTCTATGACAGATCGTGACCAGAGGTGCGGTTGACGCGATGCGCTCTGTGATTTTTGGGTAACGGTAGTTGATTGGCTCAGGGCCAAGTCGCCTTGTGATTGGCTCAGTTTTAATGCCTGGGTGACCAGGCGGATGTGTGACATGAAAGATACGGAAGGATGGAAGTGACGGTTGAGAAGTTGTGGCTGTGGATTATGGAGTCGAGTATGGTCTTAGACCTGGAAGTGTAATATCCTGGAAGTGTACACCCAGAGGTATTAAATACGCTCGGTCCAGGTCACCCTCGTCCTGAAGCGGGTTGCCCTATGCATGGCACTCAAACGCCTGCCTTGAATGTATCAGGCAGTGCGTCCCGCCTGACAAGACTCCCCAAACCGACTAAATCAACCTAAGAATTCCTGATCCAGACATTATTTCTTGGATTACTCCTGGATATCCGGGGTCTGACATCAGAAACCCTGGACCAGGACATATATCCCTGGATCAACACATATAAACCTTGAACTAGCCATCAAGAACCCCAGTCTAAGACTAAAACCCAGATGAGACACTCATGTGTCCTCAGCCAAGAATATTTATCCTGAACGTGACATATCCTATCAAGAATTCCTGGATCTGGATGTGGAAAACCTCTGGTTCTGGAATATTTCTGGATCAGACATCAAAACTCCCTGGTCCTGGAGTGTAAGCTCGGACTTCAGGTCGAGAGGTGTGTGCCAACAGTGCCACACAGTTTCCTTTCCTGGATTATGGATAGTAACTATGGGAAAAGTCATCAAGAGGATTAAGAGCCTTGGTCCAGGATTCCTGGATTCAATCGTGAAGGGTCGGTCGAGATCTTTCCATATTTCAGTGAGGGTCGCCGTTGCCCAATGAGGGGTGTACCCAGATTCGGCCCTATACTGAAAGTAAGTGTAAGTCAACGAAGTCAATTGAAGTGGTCCACACTAGAGAACACCAAAGAACACCAGAGAACATGCAAGAAGAGATAGTGTAAAACTAAACAGAGTTCAATTTTCCCTGTAACACACAAGTCGCTTTGTCAAGCCTGCCACCAATTGAGTAGGTGGACCAAGGTTCTTCTTCGCTGTGAAGCTCGGATCGTCTGTTGGACTCCAACCGTTTCAAGTCGTAGTTGGGTTGGGGTCTAGGACGTAAAGTCTTGGGTCAAGCCCCTCTCATTCCATATACTAGTTGGATTGGGGCTTACTCCGATTCATTTCATATTCCTGTGCCTCGGACTGTCTGGATCAGCAGTCGGCAGCCAAGGCCGTGACCGAAGACTGTACAAGTGACGCGAAGAACTAAGTGGTGATCTCGTTTGTGTATTGTCTCCCCAAGGGAGTGGTGCGCGTTTTGCATTGTGGGCGTCTTGGATCAAGCCAGTTATCCAGGACCAGAGCCCCGATTGACACTGGTAGCCCGATCCTCGGCTAATAAGAACAAGGAACTACATATTTGTGACGTGGAACTCTGCTATCTGTTTACTGCTATTTTTACTATTGTGTGGAGCGTGCGTGAGCTTCCTGATCCTGGAATTACGCGTCTGATCCTGGAATATCCTGAATATATCCTGGACCTGGACGCTGATCCTGAACGAAGGAGTCTCGACCAAGTCGCTCAAGCTTCTCAAGTCTGTGGACGGTGCCCTGAGGTTAATCGGACCTTCAGGGATTGCACTAGGTACACGCCAGCCTGGACTAGTTGTCCTGGATCAGAGGTTTCTGGTCTGGGTATATCTGGTCCAGGAGTATCTGAATAAGGGCCGCTATCACCTTGGACAAAAAGGTTCACCACCTCGTCTCAAACGCATGCCTATTCCAGAACTGTCGGGTCCGTTTTCGTTGATGGTGGTCGACGCCGTGGGTCCACTGGTGTCTACACCACGCGGAAACAAGTATATCTTAGTGTTTGCGGATTATTTCACGCGTTGGATAAAAGCGTCCCCGTAGCCTCGCTGGACACAATGACGTTCGTGAACACGATGATAGATGGCGTGATCACGAGGCATGGCGTTCCGGAGAAACTCTTGAGTGACAGCGGGAGCATCTTTATCTCCACGCTAGCTAAAGCATTCTACGAGACGCTTGGAATTAAGAAGTTGTTCGGGGCTGCCTATCACCCTCAGACCCAAGGCCTAGTTGAACGGTTCAACGGAACGATGCTGTCTATGCTACGCATGTATGTAGATGAAACACAGACGAACTGGACTTGTATCTACCACGTGTGCTGTTCGCCTACCGGACTTCATACCATGAGGCACTTGGTGATTCGCCGTTCTTTAGCCTGTACGGCCGAGACCCGGTGCTACCCATCGATCTTGCTTTTATAAACACGGATGAGGCGTGGTAGAGAGACGAGGTCTCTTTATATCGCCGCGAGTTATACCGGACGTTCCACGACTCGAGACGCTTAGTTGAGCGTCAGTTGATTAAGGCACAAGATAAACACGCAAGACGACTCAGTGACCAGGTCTCCGTGACTTACGAGGAAGGAGATCCGGTTTGGATCTACCAGTATTTTCATGCTATAAGGACTGAGAAGAAGACGCGTAAGCTCGCCTTCTCTTGGCATGGTCCGTACCGGGTAGTGGGCAAAGTGGGGACGAACGCCTACAAGGTGGCCGTACCCACACATCCTGATAAAGTGGTAACAGTGAACGTGAACAGACTGAAGCCGTTCCGTGGGAAGTGGAGCCGTCCGTACCGATCCGAAGTACCGACTGAGGCAGAAGGCCGCACGATCAGTGACAGTGGACCGTTAGTGGAGGCGGATTTACCGAGATCCAGCTTCGCAGAAAGTCGGATGTTTGGCGAGGATCTAGTGATTACCGGAGTCAGCGAACTGAGGCGAGGTGGTGAACCTTTTGTCCAAGGTGATAGCGGCCCTTATTCAGATACTCCTGGACCAGATATACCCAGACCAGAAACCTCTGATCCAGGACAACTAGTCCAGGCTGGCGTGTACCTAGTGCAATCCCTGAAGGTCCGATTAACCTCAGGGCACCGTCCACAGACTTGAGAAGCTTGAGCGACTTGGTCGAGACTCCTTCGTTCAGGATCAGCGTCCAGGTCCAGGATATATTCAGGATATTCCAGGATCAGACGCGTAATTCCAGGATCAGGAAGCTCACGCACGCTCCACACAATAGTAAAAATAGCAGTAAACAGATAGCAGAGTTCCACGTCACAAATATGTAGTTCCTTGTTCTTATTAGCCGAGGATCGGGCTACCAGTGTCAATCGGGGCTCTGGTCTGGATAACTGGCTTGATCCAAGACGCCCACAATGCAAAACGCGCACCACTCCCTTGGGGGAGACAATACACAAACGAGATCACCACTTAGTTCTTCGCGTCACTTGTACAGTCTTCGGTCACGGCCTTGGCTGCCGACTGCTGATCCAGACAGTCCGAGGCACAGGAATATGAAATGAATCGGAGCAAGCCCCAATCCAACTAGTATATGGAATGAGAGGGGGCTTGACCCAAGACTTTACGTCCTAGACCCCAACCCAACTACGACTTGAAACGGTTGGAGTCCAACAGACGATCCGAGCTTCACAGCGAAGAAGAACCTTGGTCCACCTACTCAATTGGTGGCAGGCTTGACAAAGCGACTTGTGTGTTACAGGGAAAATTGAACTCTTTAGTTTTACACTATCTCTTCTTGCATGTTCTCTGGTGTTCTTTGGTGTTCTCTAGTGTGGACCACTTCAATTGACTTCGTTGACTTACACTTACTTTCAGTATAGGGCCGAATCTGGGTACACCCTCATTGGGCAACGGCGACCCTCACTGAAATATGGAAAGATCTCGACCGACCCTTCACGATTGAATCCAGGAATCCTGGACCAAGGCTCTTAATCCTCTTGATGACTTTTCCCATAGTTACTATCCATAATCCAGAAAGGAAACTGTGTGGCACTGTTGGCACACACCTCTCGACCTGAAGTCCGAGCTTACACTCCAGGACCAGGGAGTTTTGATGTCTGATCCAGAAATATCCCAGAACCAGAGGTTTTCCACATCCAGATCCAGGAATTCTTGATAGGATATGTCACGTTCAGGATAAATATTCTTGGCTGAGGACACATGAGTGTCTCATCTGGGTTTTAGTCTTAGACTGGGGTTCTTGATGGCTAGTTCAAGGTTTATATGTGTTGATCCAGGGATATATGTCCTGGTCCAGGGTTTCTGATGTCAGACCCCGGATATCCAGGAGTAATCCAAGAAATAATGTCTAGATCAGGAATTCTTAGGTTGATTTAGTCGGTTTGGGGAGTCTTGTCAGGCGGGACGCACTGCCTGATACATTCAAGGCAGGCGTTTGAGTGCCATGCATAGGGCAACCCGCTTCAGGACGAGGGTGACCTGGACCGAGCGTATTTTATACCTCTGGGTGTACACTTCCAGGATATTACACTTCCAGGTCTAAGACCATACTCGACTCCATAATCCACAGCCACAACTTCTCAACCGTCACTTCCATCCTTCCCTATCTTTCATGTCACACATTCGCCTGGTCACCCAGGCATTAAAACTGAGCCAATCACAAGGCGACTTGGCCCTGAGCCAATCAACTACCGTTACCCAAAATCACAGAGCGCATCGCGGTACGTTGCATTAGACCATTCCTCCACGGTCTGTAGCCCTTTCTTCCGCCGCATTCAGCACACGCTTTCACATACTTCGAGACATCTTTCTCCCAGCCCATCCAATAGGCATGACGTCGCACCTTATCGACCATCTTCGTCTTGCCGACGTGGGCCGCAAAGATATCCGCATGGCAATAGTGCAGTACGGTCTCGATAAACGGCACCGGTATCACGGGCACCGTGATCGTTCGGGCTAGTCCTCCTCGAGCTTGGAGGTGCACACGCCTCATAAGTAGACCGTTCTTCACCTCAAAATTCGGAGCCATTCGTAGCACTTTAACACGCAGCTGAATGTCCACGCTAACGCTCCATCCTCTAAGAACGCCTTCATTGCCTGGATCCACGGCGTTCTCTCTTGCTCCAAGCGGAACTTCCCCGGGTCTAGGCCAAACTCATCCACCGGCGAAGGGCGAGCACGGGCGAGGGTATCCGATTCCTCCAGCTCTTGCTCTTCTTGGGTAGGTGCAGCCTTGTGCGACGATTCAGGTTCGGGAGCCGAGCTCGGCTCCCCGACTAGAAAAGAATCATGGTCGGGGGCCGTATTAGGCTCCCCGACTACGATTGAAGCATAATCCTCTACGTCGTTGAGCAAGTCTGCCATAGTAACACCGTAAACACCTGCCCTATGCATCCTCGAGAGTCCATCCGCGTGTCCAATAGCCGTACCTGGCTTATGGTGCACTTTAAAATGTCAATTGAGAGAGTTCCATGGCCCAGTGTGCCAACTTGGCGTTGCTAGTGCGATTATCCGGGCTAAAACCCCATGTTAGCGCCTTGTGGTCCGTGTATAAGTCAAACTCACGGCGATCCAAGTAACAGCGGAACTTCCTAGTGGCCCACACAATGCCCCAGCATTCAATCTCTGTGGTCCCGTCCTGATTGTTTATCCAGTTTTTCTGGGATCCAGTCAGGAGCTTGCTGGCGTACTCCACTACACGGTCTCGACCGTCCATTGTCTGCATAAGACACGCTCCAACCGCTAGTCTCGACGAATCAACGAATAGCTTAAAGCGTTTGTCGAAATTCGGGTACACCAGTATGGGGGTTCTACAAGCGTTCTCCTCAGTTGGTTGAATGCACTCTCACAATCTTCGTTCCATACGAAGGCGGCCCCTTTAGCTTCAGACGCTCAGGGGAGCAGAGATGGCGACGTAACCGGGAATATATCGCCGAAAATTACTAGTCAGACCCAAAAATGCGCGCAGGGTGTGAAGATCATGCGGACGTTTCGCATTCATCACAGCCTTTACCTTTTCAGGGTTGGGCAAAATGCCTGAAGGCGTAACAATATGACCGAGGAACGCCACTTGACTTCGCCCCCAATGACATTTCTTCATCTTGAGCTTAAACCCAGCACTTCTGAACCGTTCCCAGTACTTGCCGTAGCCGTACCAGGTGCGTTGGAAAGTCTTCGCTGAAGACCACACAATCATCCAGGTACACTAGACAAGTACGCCACTTCAGATCGACTAGCACGTTTTCCATTAGCCGTTCAAACGCGGGTACCGCATTGCATAGCCCGAAGGGCATTACCAGCCACTCGTAGAGACCAAACTTACACGCAAAAGCATTCTTAGGCACGCTGTCTGCGGCCATTGGAACATTACAATAGCCCGAGGCAATGTCCATAGTAGGCAGCTATGAACGTCCATATGTCGTCTATCAAGGGCATAGGATAGCAATCCTTGATAGTAACTGCGTTTAAACGTCGGTAGTCAATGCAAAACCTTATTCCTCCATCGGGTTTTCGGATCATCAAGACGGGACTAGCCCACGGCTCTGCGACGGACGAATCAGTCCTAGCTCAAGGTACTGCTGTATTTCAGCCTCCATGACTTCTCCTTCGGCTTTTGACACGCGATACGGCGGCTGCTTTATAGGGGCATGCTCACCCGTATCAATAGCAAATTCCAGCAAGTTGGTCCGTCCCGGCTTCTTCGAAGTCTCCACGAACAAGTCCCGAACGACGTCAACTCCTTTCGCATGATAGCACGTTGCTCGTCATTCAACTTAGAGCCTGAAAAGTCTACGTCCAGTTCATTGTTGTTCTCGTTTACGGTCGCCTTGCCTGGGCCAGACATTGAAGCGTCCATCTTAGCTTCCACTGAACCAATAACCGTGCTTACAGAGCCGTTCTGTACTTCCTGCAATTCATCACTTCTCGCTGACACACTCAGTTCCTTCTGTTCAAAAGTAAAAGCCGCTTCCGGTAGCACGGTTGTGGCAGCGACCACTGTGCCCTTAGGGATGACCACGTCATCGGTAGACGCATTGCACAACTCCACCAAAACCCTTCCTCGCGGACGGTGCAAAGTGTTCGAGCCACACGCAATGAAGTCACATCGCCAGGAACGCCCTCGACCAGTACAACCGTCTCCGAAGCCACCTTGCCTTCGACACGCGTCGGTACGAGAGCCTGAACACCAGGTTGCAGACGTACCGTAGCCGCCACGCTGACCGAGTACGTTTCCACTACTTGTGTTATTCCAAGGTGGAACACCTCCAAGGTGTCCTTCAACATCATAGTCCTCTCCTCTAGGTCAATTCCGGCTCGGAACGCCGTTAATATACCAGTCCCGAGTATAGCGTCAACATGGATGTTGTTAGTCACCACGAATGGCACCGACTTTTCTTGCGACCCCAGTCGCAACGGCAACCAAATGACACCATCGATCTTAAGGTCGTTTCCAGATGCATTTTGTAGGCCTCCCGTATACGGCTTTAGTTGACTTCGTGAGATCGAGTCGCCGCAAGACTTTCTTGTGTAGCAGGCTTGCTACGGCACCCGTGTCAGCTAGCAGTTCCGCAGGTAAACAATCAAAATAGCCAGCCGTGATCGCCTCCAACCCCTTTATAGCGTTTATAGAGCAAACGACTCGTTTCCCTTCAGTGTAGACAGGCTCAGGAGACCGTACCTCGTCATCGGCCGAGCCGAACGACTCTTTCGACACTTTACAAGTCCAGGCTTCCTCTTGAGCTTCCGTTTCGAGTCCACTACTTCTACGTAGCCGTTCGAATCGTCTCTTTGATCCTTCTTAGTCGTCAACCCTTCGATCGCCTCCGTCTTGCAGGAATACAGCGCTGAACAATCAAACCAGACACCCTTGACCACGCGCTTTCTAGACTTCCGAACACCAGTGCCCTCGTCTCGAGGCGGAACACCTCCACGAGCACGCATCTTGGCTCGAATCAGAGCTGCTTCAGCGTAGTAGAACGCCTCCATGTATTTGAATACTCGATCCCAAAACTTAACAGGCACACCGATGACTTGACGCTGCAAATGGGCACCAGCGAGCGCTTCATTCATAATCACGATTTCTTCGGGATCTGGTTCCACCGACTGCACACTTTTACTCTGAGACGCACGGGTTCCGAGATGTTCCATCTCCTCGCATAATACATCATACGCAGCCTTTCTGGCTAGGGCACGCCACCCAGTTGGCAAAGAACGCTCAACTTCGGCTACGACCGGAGTACGCTCACTGTCACCCTTGCCGTTCAGGCGTACACTAATGTTGGCCAGAACCTCGGCTTCCTCAACACTTGGCTTTTCGGGTTTCGAACCGTTCAAGAGAACGTCTTCTCGTTCAGTCGGCGCAGCACTCGCCACGCTGCCAACCTTCGAGGCGTTCGTGAAGTCCCGATTTGCCCTTTTAGCCTCCGACGAGCTCTTCGGCGTGCTACCGTACCATTTCAACCAGTATTCCGGTGTAGACAGTTCGCCAGGAGACGAAACCTTCGTCCGCTCTAGAACGTCTTCAGGTATTCCTAATACAGTACTTAGCTCAGTCATAGTCATGGGCTGCAACTTTTGGCGTTCCGCTTCATCTTTTGCGTATCTCCACTTCATCGAGAGGGTACAAGCGGTCCTCAAGTTCCTTGTCGTATTCTTCCAGTTCATCGTCCACCGTGTATTTTCGACCCTCTTCTAGAGCATCCAGCTCTTCCTTGGTAAATACACGGGCATAAGACGTGCCGGGAGCTACGGGCGAGGCAGCTGTCAGTGCAGCATCGGCCTCCGCACCATCCACTAAGCCCTTCTCGGCACTATCTTCTTTTCGAGACTCGTTGGTAGGACGCCTGGCGTCCTTTCCCACAATCTCGTCACGCTTCAATTCATTTCGTACTTCTCCATGCACCCCACTCATCTTGGAGTCGCCGGAAACCACGGTTCCTTCCGTAGCGTCCAGTGCTCTACGCGTTCCACTCGTTGGCGAACACGGCTAGACACCTCATCACTACGGCTTTCATCACTCCCCAAGAACGCCAAAGCAATAACTTTACTTACGCTTCCAGCCTCCTTGGTCACATCCATTTTCCACGTTTCACTACCGACGGAGTCAGTCTTCACACTGTCCACTCCATCCTTCCCTAGAGTCGCCACATCCTCTACTCCTAAATCACTGAGCACTTCGATGTAGTTCCTCTTTGTGTCGCCGTCCAGACAAGAGGAAGGTCCGACACACCCTTCCCCTCCCTCCTGTCCCCATCATTGCTGGGTCGGAGGTAGCGACGGCACCTGGGCCTCGCTAGCTCGACCAGCTCCCACTTGTTGCATCATACCTCGCAACATGTTCATAGCGGGACACTGTGCTACTGAATGTCCAGGCTGCTGGCACATGAAGCACAATCCACTGCGACTGGAACGGTTATTACCGGTACGGTTCCGACGAGGTTCGGGGCACTCTACAGAGAAGTGTCCGGTTTGTCCACAGTTATGGCAAGTGCCGTTCTGTCGGGGGCACGTTAAGCGACTGCACCCAACTCGCAGACATAGTCCACACACTACTTGTCCGTCCTGCGTGTGCATATCGGGACCCTGACGAATACCACGAGTCTGCTGACCACTGTTTGCAGCCATAGGAGGAGCTGTCATCAGTGTCTGTGTGGTCGGAGCCGTATATGGCGGCTCGGCCACAGTAGAGACAGTCTGAGTGTTACGCCTCGGGGAACGGGCTCTTTGATATCCATTTTGCGCGTTCTGCTGCAATTGCTGCTGTTGCAATTCCAACATTGCCGCCATTTGCTCTAGTAACTTGTCTGCACGCTCTTGAGAGTCAGCCTTAGTCACGTCACCGATAAACTCGTCGTCCTCTTCAACTGGGTGATGCGCCTCCTTCTCCAAGAGATACTCGCACGCCTCGGGTATGTTTTTCGCAGAACTGCCCTTTAATAACGCCCTCATCGCCTTGTTGCGAAGTCATTTACAAAAGATCTGATATCGGACCTTCTGGTCGTGGTAGTTTAAAGCGTCACACAAAGCTGCAACTCGGTCTCCCCACTCCTCGATCGATTCGCCACGGTCACGCATCGTCGTAGTCAGGCGTTCCAACCGCTCATCAGTCGTCTCGAAGATAAACTTATTATGAAATCGAATGCGAAGCGTCTCGAAGTTATTGATGCGTGACTTACTCCACCAAGAACGCCATTTAGTTCCTTTCAGGCGGCGCTCGAAAGAAAGAATTCGAGCCGACTCGGGCAGACCCGCGTGTTCTCTTCGAAGGTGGTCCAGAATTCACGCGCTTTCTCGGACGTAGCTTCGTCGGAATAGAAAGGAGGACCCATTCGGCCCTCTTCCATGCCGACTTCTCTCCTTGAGACTGGGACGGTCGATCATACGCGGGCACACCACCACTCGCAGGTATTGGCATCCCGTCATAATATCCCGTCATAGGCGTTCCAGCAGGCCACTTCCACCCAACTCCATTCCACTGAGGCGTCACGCCCCCAGGCTGTTGCACCGGCCACTGAGTCGGTCCAGATTGGGGTTCCGCACCACCTTGAGGCCGTTGCCGATTTTGCGGTTGCTGTGCAGGTACGCCCTGAGTACTGCTAAACACTTACGTTCTTCGTTGTCTCGGCCTGTTGGTCGGAGCAGCCGAGCCACTCCGAACCAGTCTGGGGCACCTGAGCAAACGACACGGGTTGTCGTGGTGGATATGAGCCTTGTTGCTCGGCTCGAGACATCGGTTCCGTCTTCACAGGCGCTCTTGTCCTTGAGGTCGTCACGGGATACACTGCCGTGTTAAACCCTGACGTAACAGTTCCCTGGGAGAACGGCATGGGATATTGGAAAGGCATCTTTCCAACACCAACACCTCCACTCACACCATAATTACTAGCGGCACCGCCAGTGGTTTTCGTTCTCGACCCTTCCTCGTATGTGTCACGAGAGTCTCCCTTTTCCGTTCCAGTATAGATTGGAATGGGGCCACTAGGAATAGGTTCAGGCTCTGTCTTCCATTGAGGTTCGCGACTGGGAAAAGTCGGAACGGTCCAATTCAACACGTCAGGCCCAGACAACATCGGCATAGTCCCATACGGCACGGGCATATACCCCGGCATACCCGAGAACCCACTTACGCCCTGTTGTTGCCAGCCGTACCCCGGATCCTGCTTCATCGGCATGAACGCCATATCATCCGGGTCTGCACCAGCCGTCGACGACCAAGTACCTTTTGCTGGCACTGACCGTCCGGTTTCCGCAGGAGAAACACTTGTCCTCTCCGGTTGTCTCCGATGTTGTTGCTCCGGAACACCAGAGGTTCCTTGTCTTTCCCTTGGTGCGTGTCCTCCTCTTCTCATAGCACCCGAACCAGCGCCAGAGCGTGGCACGCTCTTGCTTGGGACTCGAGGCTCCACGCCACTCGGCACTTGTACTGGCTCCGGCTGTCCTGCAGCAGCAGCGGCAGCCTTGGCAGCGGCGGCAGCAGCGCGCCCCTCCTTGCCTCTATAGCCATCGATCTCCGTGCTACTTCCTTTAGACGAGCTTCCAATATCCGTTCCAAAGATCGTCGTCCTTCCGCCGTTCCTGCCATCGGCGATTTTTCTTCATCACTGTCATCCAGCCGTATCGGCGACGCTGGATCAGCCAGTGGACCTCCATCGTCATACTCATCGTTTTCCTCACGATCTCCCTCCTCGTCAGCACCTCGTTGTCCGTACTGACGTCCTTGTCCTCCAGTATCTCCGTGTCCATATTGGTACTCTTGCTCACCAGTATCTAGTTGTCCATACTGGTCTCCTTGTTCACCAGTATCTAGTTGTCCATACTGGTCTCCTTGTACGCCTGACAGGAAAGACCCATCCGTCACCGACGCCTCCGATTCTCCACTGTCCGGCGCACCCGCGCCTTCTTCCCCGGTGGTCCCATTCCTGCGGGAAACCCAAACATGTTTCCCACGCTTCTGAAGCGTTCCTTCGACCACGAATCCAAGTCCGAATATTCCAAGCTGTTACCGCAACAGCACCACTAGAGCATAATCCGTTCTAGTTTCCACAACCGACGTAACCACACACTTCGCACCAAACACAAGCAGCTTATTCCACGCTGCAGTCCGCGCGTACTCGATCCACACGAAGTACGGCCTCAAAATACAAAGGCAAAGTGTGCTTACGGCAGCCGTTTGACCACGTAAACGCCACTAGGACGCTAACAGCGCCACTTGATACACAACCCGTACTCCAGTACTTGATCCACGACCCACTGGTACGATATCTCCAACGGCGAAGCTACCCTGCTTCTCCACCAACTTGTCCCGGGCGGGGATGCTAGAACGCTTGGGTTCGAAGCAGCCCACGGAACTAAGTAACCCCTCGAGCTTCGGTGCCGGAGGAACGGCCCAGCCGACCGTAAATCTGTGTAGGCGTCCACCAAGCTTGGTACACCCTGAAGTCCAACGCGTAGAAGTCCGTGTAGCGTAAAGAAATAAACTTGATTAACTGTTAGCGTTCCTGTTGTCCCTGTTCCTGTTGCTGTTCCTTCGCTTGCCCTGTTCACGGCCAAATGTAAAAGTAAAAGTGCCTAAACTCACCCGTGAGGCAGCGGACGGCTGCAGACCAACCTTTGAGCACGACCACCCTTCCACATTCCTCAAGGCGCAGCCCTCTTCGTGCCACCCGTCCCCACGCACGCACACCCCTCCTTCCTCCTGACTTGTTCTCCCGAAGCACCGAGCCTTCCAAGCCCACGCCAGCGTCGCTCGCTCTGCGTGACCTCCGTCCTTGCCCTTGACAACCCACGGCCCCGGTGCCAATGGACCTGAGCACGGCCGAGCAGAGCGATATTCGCTGCTTTGGCTGTGGCCAGTTCGGGCACATGCAACGTGCCTGTCCTCGGTGGGACGTGGAAGGAAACCCTTCACGAGACCCCAGGGTCACCCCAAGGTCCGAGGGTCGCTGGCAGAAGCCGCGATCCAGGGGACAGGGGAACGCCGGACACCAGTAGGGGCGGGGCGCCCTGCTGGGGAAGAACTAGGTCGCCCTGAGAGGTACGCGGGTAGCGCGTACCAGGACGACTTAGCCCCGGAGAGACTGTGCTCTCTCCATGCGGAGAAAAGCAGCGGTGGGCTGCTAGTGGTACACGCAAGTGTACGGGGATATGATCACCCCTTAGAGTGTTGATCGACTCTGGGGCGTCGAAGAACTTTGCCCGAAGGCAAACGGTTGCGCGGAATGGCAACAAGTTCACCGACGCCCTCCAAGAGAGCGAAGGAAACGGGCTGGTCTCAGTGAGACTGGCCGATGGTACAGTAGTAAGAGTACCGAAGGTCCGTATGGATCTTAGCGTCAAGTTCGATGACTTTGACAGCGATGAGCCGTTCATTGTCCTCAACATGGACAAGTACGACTTGATCCTGGGCATGCCGTGGCTTGAGAAGCACGAGCCCTGGATCGATTGGCGAGGAAAGCCATAGGGGCTAGTAAGCCCCATATCTCTGACAGAGCTTTGGTGAGTCATGTTCCTACCTCTGCTCGGAGACGCGGCACCCGTGAGGGCTACCGCGGGCAGGAGCGCCCGAAGAATTTATGGGGGCTGTCGAAACAGTGAACGACGCCCGGGGAGCAGTTGCAGTGGGCTCTGCAACAGGTCAACAGACCTCGTCCATCGCGAGTGAGACTCGTGGGCCGCTACAGGCTAGGTCGATGGACAAGGCTTCCCGCCCAGTGCGTGACGCACAGGACCATCAGGTTAAGACTCAAGAAGAGTCATACGGGGAGTATATCATGCCGGTAACTCCTTGTAGTAAATGTCGTCGAGACGATTGGTCTCCGACAGAGGCAGTGCCGTCGCGCACGTGCCATGTGGGTAACAAAGGACCACACGCGGGTAACAAAGTTCCGCACGCAGCTAAAGCTGCCGCAGAGGCCGAGGGCCCTGCCAATGTGGGTAACATAGCTCCACATAAGGTCACTCAGACCGAAACTGGTAAGGAAGACGCTGAGAGCGCTTCTAGTGAGGGTAACATAGTACCGCACGCAGCTAAGGCTGCCGCAGAGACCGACAATGGTCCTGCCAATGTGGGTGCATAGTTCCACATAAGGTCACTCAGACCGAAACTGGTAAGGAAGAC
>JAAVTI010001316.1:0-23148 GCA_011947335.1 Phytophthora constricta | reverse complement strand
CACCGGCCCATTCAAATTCAATTCAGGGCGCGAAAATGAAAATTAACTTACCGCCGATTGAGATCCCTCTAAAACTACCCTGTTTAATTAGACACGAATCTTATTGGCTGGAGAGTCAGAAAGCAAAAAGAACGACGGACCAAAGATGGCCCCCACCTACGAGGATCAACTGCGTCGCGTGGCGGAGCTCGAATCGCACCTCGCAGACAAGCGCACGCGCATGGAGCGGATCGTCGGGGATATGACCAACGCGATGGAGCGGCAGGTTTCGCAGCATTCTGAAGCGATGCAGCGGCAGGCCTCGCAGCATTCTGAAGCTATGGAGCGACAGGCCTCGCAGCATTCTGAAGCTATGGAGCGACAGGCCTCGCAGCATTCTGAAGCTGTGGAGCGTCAGCAAGAGGCCCTTCGCGCTGAGTTCGTAGACCAGGAAAACCGCTGGCGTGAGACGGTCACAACGCGGGTTGCTCGACTAGAACTTAACGTTCAAAACACACGCAGCAACACCGGTGCACACCGGAAGCGGCGCAAAGTCGAGAAGGGGACGACTGCCCCCTCAGAACCGCTCGAGCACTGGTACCGGCTATCCGAGTTCGGGCAGGCCACGCGCGCGAGCCAGTAGTGACATTCACAAGTGGACGGGAAAGTGCTCTGAGATGTTGCCGAACTCAGCTCAATTCGACTCGGCTCAGGCTGCGTTCTTGGTCTCGTCCTTCGTGGGAAGCTAATAAAAAGTCATTGAATCCGCACAGGAATGAACGAAGGGAAGCAGTTCGCTAAAAGCATGGACGAAGATGGACCAGCATGCTAAAGGCTCAGCTCCCGCACCAACAGCCGATTAGGATGGGTGACGCAGCGATAGTCCCATTTTGTTGGCATTTGTCCACTGCAGTCAAGTGATCATCATAAATGCTAGTTATCTTTTGGCGCCTTAACCCTTTCGCGGACAAGGGGGCATTTTACCTCCATCGAGCATGTTCAAAAAGTGGGTGGTTTTGACCCCTAGATGGAGGCAAAATGCCTCCTTCGGGGTGAAGGGTCGTCCAAACACACCATCTTTTGTTTTGTCCAATCATATCGTGAGGGCTAGGGAGCGGTTCGGGGTAAATGAAGCGGACACACCACCGTTCCCTCTGAAAGAAGATATAATCCTGTTAAACCTGCTGAAATTTACCATATATATGACCGCAATAGGTGCAAAGGATGATGGGCTGTTTGAAGTTTGCAAGCGTGGCAACGCTTGCGGATCGAACGAGATCTTCCACGACCGCACGTGAGCTTCACGGCGTGGACAGACTCAGTCGGAGTCCCCCGCCACCTGCAGCCATGGTGGATCGCCATGACCGCTGCGACTGTAATTTCGAGGTGAGAATTTCCCTGTGATACACAACGAGCGAGCTTCCGGGGCGCTGCAGCTGCTGGTGGCATCGCTGGGAAAGTCCTGGGTGGCACTGAGCGAGATTGATGCTCTGCAAGTCGTGGGCGGCACCGAGCGAGATGCCGTGACAGTGCAACTGCTGGTGTCGTCGCAGGACAGGCCGAAGCGCTGGTGCCATGGTAGTGTGCGCTGTGGGAGACGTAAATGGTTCTCTTACAGCATATTCTTTGTGCTTACAGCTACCAAAACCAGCAACAATACTCGCTTCTGATGGCAAGCGTCTGTATGGTGTCAACGAAATCACATACGACGAGGTAACAATTGCTAGTGCACATTCGAGTTCTACTTGGTACTAAGAGTGCTATTATGACAGGTGCTAGAGTATTTTAGCGCTGGCCACGACATTGAGTTCGATAATCTGTACCCGAATCACCGCACTCCCAAGCACCGCGTAAGCTGTTCTAATAGCTACCTCGATTGCCTTAGCTCTAATGCTCTTTGTTTAGGAGTATGAAAAGGTAGCTGGATCGACAAGTGAGATCGACGATTTCGTACGATCATTACCTGTGAAGCAGATGTACGAGATTTTTACCAAGCTATACGACGCACGAGAGTTTGGCAATGAAGAGCATTTGCACCACTTTCTCATGATGATGCGGTGGCTAGACCTGTCCATGGAGATTTCCGAGGTCATGGTTGTTTCTTGCCGTTTGCTTATTCACTTGCTAACTATCCACATTTCGTTCACGTATTTATCAGATCAAGCGCGATGATTTTCAACTCCGTCTGGAATATATCAATTTCCACGTGGAGCATGATAGAAAGCAAATCGACAAGCATGTCGAAGAGCACATTGCTATGCAGTCGGATGAAGCCGTGGATGCCAAGACACTGCAGCGGCACCACTGGGAGGGATTTCGAAAAGAAAGGTACCATAACTTCATGATCTACTTGGGCAAGGCCATGGATTTTGTAGACGTTCTCATCGATCAGCTCGACGACGTGAAGGATAGGAAGTGCCACTGCAAGAAATGCGCGTACTATGCCTCGGGGAAAGGGCTCGCAGAACAGCCATTCGGCATGACGCCCGACACACTGAAGTCCAAGCGATTCTGGCGACGTGGTGGGGACCCATCCAAAGCTCTTTTGGAATCTACTACAAGAAAGTAGGAGCAAAGAGCGCAAAGAGCACACCAGCGACTTAAGGGTATGTGCAACTACAAGGTTCTGCATTACGTGTGAAAAACTCAATATACATATTGTAGTGATGAAGCTGTAAGTTGTCAGTACTGCATTACAGCGAGGCGTACCGCGAGGAGACCGCCTCACCCAGCAGAATGGCATGGTTCAGGCCAGCGGAGCTGTGGTAGTCACGGGCAGCTCGCCGGCTAGCGTCTCCAGCAACCAGGGGATATTATCTTGGGACATCACGACGTCGACCGCCCGGCGCATCAGGACGACCGGTTCATGGTCGGCACCAGTTCGCGCTACAGGACGGCAAACTCGAGACCACACGACGGAAGGTGCACTACTGCGAATAGCGTGGCGAAACGCACGCGGGAATCTTGACCGACACGGCCAGCATCACAGGCGCCGCGACGATTACCACGATCTGCATGGCGACAAGCCTCAAGAATCGGGCGGTGAAGACGGTTTCGTGCTGATTGACCAGGTTCAATGCTAGCGTGGCGGCAGCAGTCATAACGAGTAGTTCGGTGATCAGCGAGTTGAGCGGCGACAGCATGTACTTGGCCACCACGGCGACGGTGACCACCACAGCGAACAGGACGACAGGTTCTTGGTGACCACAGCAAGAGTGACGACCAACACGACGAGTCAGCAGTGACGGCCAGCACGACAACGATAGTGACAATCAGTACGACGGCGAGAGTGACGACCGGCACGACAGACGGACTGACAGAACGACCGCCGTAACGACAGCGAGCGTGACAACCAGCATAACAACCAGCACGACAGCGATAGTGACATTCAGCACGACGGCGAGAGTGACGACCGGCACGACAGACGGCCAGCATGACGGCCAGCACGACGGCGAGAGTGACGGACAGCATGACGGACGGACAGCACGACGTCTGGCATGACGGCAAACGTGACGGCCAGCTAGGCAGGACAGCAACGGCGGGCATGCTACTGGATGCGAGACGGACTTGAGCGGAAATCGGCAAATTGAATAATGAGCCTTGATTCACAGTTCCCGCTCAAACGCCGCGGGATCGGTCCCATGTTGAAGTGTGAGAAGCGTGCTCGGATTAGTAGTTATCTAGAATGGCCAATTACACTCAAGAATTTCACTTGATCGTGGCGCTGATTGGTCTATCCGTCGGAGCGAACCCAACGGAGAAACTTTCGTGGGCGCACTTTTTGCGGTACTTCGATCCGTTTTAACGACCAACTTCAACGAGCTATTAGCATAAAAGCTTCGTTTTATCTATCGAGTACATGTGGATCGATCGGGTCGGCGTGAAATCTGTAGTCGTCGGTAGTGCTAGCATTGGTGGTGTCTCCGTCCCCGCAGTAGTCGTCAGTAGTGCTAGCATCCCGCAGAAGTCGGCAGCAGTGCTAGCATTGTAGTTGTCGGCAGTGGTATCGTTGGTATGTCCTCCGTCATACAGAAGTCAGAGGTAGTGCTATCGATCTGGTCGGCGTACAAGCTACAGTCATCGATAGTGCTAGCGGTGGTGTGGCCGTCCGAGTAGTCGTCGTCGGTAGTGCTAGCATCGAGGCGCCGGTGGTACGTTGGCGTGTTGCGGTAGTACTATCGCTAGCGGTGTAGGTGTCCACATAGACGAATTAAAAGCACTGCGGTGTTGTTGTTGCCGTACCCGTAGTCGACGTCGGTAGTGCTAGCATTGGTGGTATTGCCGTCTCGGCAGTATTCGTCAGTAGTGCTAGCATTGGTGGCGTTGCCGTCGCCGCAGTAGTCGTCGGTAGTGCTAGCATTGATGGTGTTGCCGTGTATGCAGTAGTCGTCGGTAGTGCTGCCGGTAGTGGTGCCGTCCCCGCCGTAGTTTGTAGGTAGTGTTAGCATCGGGGCGCTGCGTCCCAGCAGATGTCAGGGGCAGTGCTAGCGGCGGTGGTGTTGCCGTCATCGTAGTAGTCGTCCGTTGCGATAGCATTGGTGGCGCCGGTGGCACGTTGGTGTGTTGCAGTAGTACCAGCGCTAGCGGTGTAGGTGTCCACGTAGATGAATTGAGGCGGCGCTCGGAGATAAAACGGGGAGGACGGCAACACCACCACCGCTAGTACTATTGCCGACAAGCTTGCCCAGCGTGCCTCACTTCGACTACATGGTCACCTACACCACCAGCGCTCGTACTACCGCAACACACCAACATGCCACTGGCACCACCAATGCTATCACTACCGACGACTACTACGGGGACGGCAACAGCACCACCGCTAGCACTGCCCCTGACATCTGCTGGGACGCAGCGCCCCGATGCTAACACTACCTACAAACTACGGCGGGGACGGCACCACTACCGGCAGCACTACCGACGACTACTGCATACACGGCAACACCATCAATGCTAGCACTACCGACGACTACTGCGGCGACGGCAACGCCACCAATGCTAGCACTACTGACGAATACTGCCGAGACGGCAATACCACCAATGCTAGCACTACCGACGTCGACTACGGGTACGGCAACAACAACACCGCAGTGCTTTTAATTCGTCTATGTGGACACCTACACCGCTAGCGATAGTACTACCGCAACACGCCAACGTACCACCGGCGCCTCGATGCTAGCACTACCGACGACGACTACGGGGACGGCCACACCACCGCCGCTAGCACTATCGATGACTGTAGCTTGTACGCCGACCAGATCGATAGCACTACCTCTGACTTCTGTATGACGGAGGACATACCAACGCTACCACTACCGACAACTACAATGCTAGCACTGCTGCCGACTTCTGCGGGATGCTAGCACTACTGACGACTACTGCGGGGACGGAGACACCACCAATGCTAGCACTACCGACGACTACAGATTTCACGCCGACCCGATCGATCCACATGTACTCGATAGATAAAACGAAGCTTTTATGCTAATAGCTCGTTGAAGTTGGTCGTTAAAACGGATCGAAGTACCGCAAAAAGTGCGCCCACGAAAGTTTCTCCGTTGGGTTCGCTCCGACGGATAGACCAATCAGCGCCACGATCAAGTGAAATTCTTGAGTGTAATTGGCCATTCTAGATAACTACCAATCCGAGCACGCTTCTCACACTTCAACATGGGAGCGATCCTGCGGCGTTTGAGCGGGAACTGTGAATCAAGGCTCATTATTCAATTTGCCGAGTTCCGCTCAAGTCCGTCTCGCATCCAGTAGCATGCCCGCCGTTGCTGTCCCTGCCTAGCTGGCCGTCACGCTCGCCGTCGTGCCAGACGTCGTGCTGTCCGTCCGTCATGCTGTCCGTCACTCTCGCTGGTTGTGCTGGCCGTCACTCTTGCCGCTGTGCTGGCCGTCACTCTCGCCGCTGTGCCGGACGTCGTGCTGTCCGTCTGTCGTGCCGGTCGTCACCCTCGCCGTCGTGCAGACTGTCACTATCGCTGTCGTGCTGGCCGTCACTCTCGCCGTTGTGCTGGCATTTCCGTTTTGCGGGCCATCCGAAGTCCTGGTCGTGCTGGCCGTTCATCATGCTGGCTGTCGGAGTCCTGGTCGTCGTGCCGGTCGTCACCCTTGCTGCCGTGCTAGCCGTCCGTTCTGGCCGTCACTGCGGCCGTTGTGCTGGTAGTTGGGCTGCTGGTCGTCGTGCAGGTTGTCCATCGGGATGGCCTTTGTGCTGGCCGTCACTCTCACCGTTGAGCTGTCCGTCCGCTGTCATGCTGGTCGCCATACTGGACCGGTCGTCCTGCTCGCAGTGCGGTCCGTATTGCTCGCAGCTATGCTGCATGTCACGGTGCCCTTGATGCTGGCCGTGTTGACCAAGCACCTGTCGTCCTGTCTGCCGTTCTGGTCACCGCCGCCGGCTCGTGATGCACATCATTGGCTACCCGAGTTTGTGCTGCGGAGCTTAGTGAAACGCATGACTGTCTACGCTGGCATAAGGTGAGGCCGACCTCCACGACGCTGCAGACAACTCGTACACGATGCATTGATTTCGGTACACTCGCCACCGCGGCGACTATGCTGTGGATGATGTTGCTGTCGATGGCTGCTGCTGAACTAGCGGACTGTCGTTGGCATCCATGTCCCCCGCTGCGCTACTTTGCTAGGCAGCCGACGAGTCCGGAGGCAGCGGCCGAACGGAGGCCACCGGCGAGGAATGGTGGTTATCACCACAAAGAGCACCCCCACAGTAGATAGTCGACGCCAAGTTCATATTGAACTTGTCGGCAAGACATTCGACATAAACGAAATGTAGATTGTCATTCATTACCAAACGCACTATCTAGCGATCGTGCTGCTGTCACCTGCCCGACGGGAGCAGGTACGTCCGTTGGCTTGTGTGTTTCTTTCAACTTGTAGAGCTCTGCTAATTTGCGAATGTTACCTTTGGGTGAAAAGAGGTTCTTGGAAAGGTAGAAACGGTGGAATTTATCCCAGCAAGTGAAGTCCGTGTCGGGGCACATATAGTCCTTGGGTTCATCGTTGTAAACTCCTCTACAAAGGCAGACGTTGTGCTTACCACAATAATCTGTCTTTTCAGTCGGCCACCGATCCTCCCAGCGACAGACAACACAGGCCCTTCGCTTCCGACCACAGTTTTTCAGTATATGTAGCGATGCTACAGCTGAGCATTGCTTCTTGGGACTTCCGTCCGCATTGACGGACACAAACACAGCCGGAGTATCACTCCCGCTTGGTGACACATTTGCGCTCGAGCCAACATCCTGAAAGGCCATCCTACCATCACAGCATCGGCCCACTTGCCGGATATTAGTTCCGACGCAAGCTCCACAACAAAGGCGCGGTGGGGATCGCGTTGACCCGACGTATCCACCACAATACGGTGGGTAAGGTAAGCATTTGATCTCGCGATATCAATGAGAGCAAGGGCTAATTTTTGTGCCACTTTTTGTAGGAATGTCCATCCGCAATCGAGAACCGAGCACGAATCTGGTCGAGGCGATCTAAACTCTGCATGTGTTTGTTGTACTGCCTCACGCATGCTGGTGCTGGGTAACTTTGGCTAGTACCTCCCACTCGACGTTTGACATTTGTAATGGCCGATGAATCTGCATTTGAAACAATTTGTACAACGCTGCTGTCGCACCACGAGGCTGCGACGATAGCATGCTCCGCAGATACACCCTGCCGGTATTCGCCACGAGAAGCTTCTTTGTCTAGCACACTATGTTTCGGAAAATGCTTACTCGGTCCACGCACAGTCCCACGAGCATATAATCCCCTAAGTCGTAGTGCTTGCAGTAGTTGTACCGACGTGTAGTAGTTATCCATATTCACAATGCGATTCGAGCCGTGTATGGGGAGCGTCACCTCCAGCACGATTCTTCGAATGGCCGACACGTTTGCTTCCACCCATTCTTCCTGCATACTCTGCGCTTCATCTGCAGGTGCGACACCGTCGAGTCGGTCGTTAATGCTACTCTTACAGTGGAAGCGATAATTGGTTGCTATCCATGTCGTCGCGCAGCACAACATGTATAGCTTAAAGTGATATTTACCAGTTGGTTTCATAGGATTGAAAACTATAACATGCCGACCATGTCGTGAACGGCAAGCCACACTTGCCTCGTCCAGGGCAACGTCACGCCCCATAGTGATATACATTCCACCCGTGCACTTTAAGAGGTTGAGAAGCGGCCGTATTCTCGCAGCGGGGTCGCGCTGGACTGAGGGCGGGGATGCTCTGAAGCAAAAGCATTTACGAAGAACCTTAAACCGGCGCAGGGACATTATGCTTTCCAAGCCGGAGGAGCTGGCGTTGCCCAGTATTGCGTCCTCAGGCTGAGCTCCCCAGTAGTTAGCATACTCGCCTTTGTCGTTGATGCTCATAAAGAAAAGAATCCCGATGAACTTCATCAACTCCGAAAGCGTAACAAGCGGTTGTAATTTCACGTCCTTCACAGCAGCGTACGCGTTGACTTCATTCACAATCTGCCTCCAAAAGTATACTGGAATATAGGCAAGAAAACTAGAGGATGCTGAATGCGTAAAGAGATGAACGAATTCGGGACGCACAACTGTAGTTGTAGTTCCATCGCTGTGACTGTACAAATCGTTGGGGCCTTCCATCTCAATTCTCGGATCAAATTTCATGCTCCTCACATTCTCCACTTCTGCTAGACTCGTAGGGATCAGCTGGTACGGATCAAATTCCGTGATATGCTCTACCTCCACTAGGTCTTCTAACATGGCCTCGGACGGGAGATCATCATCTACAGGAGCTGTAGTTAGTCCGGTCCATGAGGGTTTTAGCGTTGTTCTGGTTAGTGCTCTATAGCCCTCGATGCCGCGTTGGATAATGTTGACTCGAACAGAGTGAGAATACTTGTGGAATAGACTATCCAGCCATCTAATCTCGTAGAGAAGGACTTTTTCTCAACGTATTGCCTGCAAACACGACCCGTATGTAGGATGCACCAGCTTGCCTAAATATCGGCGCCAACCTTTTGGTCATTAGCCACGTCTCTTTCGGGGGTTGTACGCCACCAAACTGTTCACGTAAACCTCCGAGCTCTGCGGCAGCGACTCGGCATCATTTTGTTCGCATGTCTCGCCAGTATCAGGGTCAATTACTCCCTCTCGCCAGGCTCTCCACTATCGTAACCAGCTCCAACCCCATCGAACTCAAACTCTCCACTTAGATCAGGTTGTTCAGTATATTCATGCTCTTCAATGTCGACATGACCAGCAGTTATAGTAGAGGGAAGCTCTTCAGTTATACCACGTCCTCTACCGTGCCCACGGCCGCGGCCTCTCCCTTCACCCCGACCTCGACCACGGCCTCGATCACGGCCTCGCCCTTCACCCCGACTGTGCCAGCAGCATAGAGCGGCACCTCATCTAGAGCCGAATGGATTTTTACCCATTCAAGATGAAAATACCGCATTAAACAGTCGTTTAAACCATTTTTTTATTGTGAAAGTATATAAAGGTATAAAGAAGTATAAAACAGAAGATAACGACGAGAGTGTTATTAGATGTCTTATATTGATGAGAATGCTCTTTTAACTACAAGAACTCTAATACAGAATCAAATATCTAATATCCATAGGAGGTGAAAACAATGGCAAGACTGCTAGACACCATATATAGAATAGAAGGCTCCTTTTAACTACAAGGATTCAAATACAGAATCAAATACCTAATATTCATATGAGGTAAAATATACTTAATATACACCAATGTCGCCGAAAAATCTCACATACAAATCTGACAACACATTTTTGACCAAGTACTACCTTAATATAAATATTTAAATATCAAGATCATAATTAATAAAGTCTGATCCTGATGTTTAAACTACTCAGTATATAAATAAACTTTTGATATTAGCGATGTGCAACTACATTATGAGAAATGGAAAACTATGTCCTAAGGCTTCATCTAAAGATAGATGTTCCAGTCATCCACTAAGCCAATTTCCAGGTTCTGTATCAGATGTTAATAAGGCAGAGGAAATGATTTTAGCTATTTTCGATGCTAACCCTCCTGACGTTGTTTCATGTCCTTGCGGAAAATCTACAAAGCGTTGGAATTATGCACACCATTGCTCTTTTCCAAAACATAAAGCATGGTCTAATACCATGGATGACCCGAAAATACTAAGATCATGGATTGCTACTGGTAAAGAACTTGGTGGATTTAAGTAATTAAACCAATATTTTTTCTATCCGACTCAATTTATTTTTGATTCTGACAAATAAAAAGTGCTAGTATATAATAAGTATGACTTACTCAAGCGAATATTACCAAGCCATGAAGGATAACATCAAAGCAGTACAGAAGCGTTACTATCTTAAGACACGTGAAACACGACTAGCTAAGCAAAAGCTTATGATGATTTGCATCGCGACGAAATCAGTCAACGTAAGCGCAACAATAGACAATCTAGAGTTCAAGTTCCGAATGACACACCTACAAGTGCTGTAGCACCCGAAAATGAACAAGTTGCTACAGAAATCAATTAATTAAATAATATTTTTTTGTATCTTCTACAATATAAAGTCCATTCTAAGGGGAGATCTTATAATATAAAGGATTTTTACAAGATAATATAAAAAGCGAAATATAACCATGCTCGGATACGAACTCGAAGGACTTAGACGAATCGGTATTCCGTACATCAAATGGGGTTCCAGTTTCCGCGTCAAGGTGCGTGGACGAACCGAAAGGATGGTTTACATCGGCGATGTAACCAAATTAAAAAATAAGCAACTAGTTGCTAAGCAATACAAAGTGCCTATGGATGATTTAAAGAAGCATCTTTCACCTGATTACAAGGATGATCCGGCTTACCGCTTTACAAAAGTCTCCATAGTGAGACTCATACATATGAGTACATTCCGGCTGGAGAATTTTACGATAAGCTTGAGAACCTCCTAACTTCGCAAAAGCAGGCTTACAAAGTTAACATTTCGCTCGGATACAGGCTACAAAGTAAAACTGACGAAAATGATACTCCGTACTGGTATCCTCATATTGGTAACACGTCAGTTTTCGATAAGCCAGTTGCTATTAACAGCAAGGAAGATGTTCAAAGAAAAGTTATCAGCGAAATCAGATCAATGGAGCTTGCTGGTAGATTAAAATATCCATCTTCAGGATATCTGCTAAAGCAGATTACTGCGTTTCAAGTATTTATTTACTTTAGAGATCATCGTCTCGGTGACAGTGATGCTCTAATTCCTGATATCATCAAGAAAAATAAACATGTCATCAACTTTCCTAAAACGAACAACAAATGCGTCTTTCATTGTGTAGCATACCAACTAGAAAATGATAAAAAGAAAGATCGAAGATACATGCTTGCAAATGTTAAAGAAGCTTTCAAGAAGTATTGCGAGTATAAGGGGTTGAGTATTCGCTTGGTCTCTTTAAAAACTTCAAGCCAATTGATATTATGGAGTGTGATGAATTTGAAGAATGCTTTAAACTCGCTATTCACGTCTATAAGATGGATGTTGAAACTGGTGATGTCGAACGTATTCGTGAATCTAGTAAAAGCTACGACCGAATCAACATACTTTCACATGATGGTCACGCAATGTTTATCACTCATATTGATATGTTTCAAAAGAAGTATCAATGCCCGAAGTGTGAAATGATTTTCAAAACTCAAGAGGAGCGTAGAAATCATAAGAAGAATCGGTGTGAAGAGGTTAATATTCTTTCATTTCCTAAAGAGCCGACCATCTATTCACCTCAGGAAAACTTCATTAAGAAAATTCTAAGGAAATATGGAGTCATTAGACAACATGAACTTCTGACAGGACATAGGATTGATAATGCTCATGTCATGGAACATTTCATGGTTTATGATTTCGAGGCTATTCTAAAACCAATCGGAGAGAAACACGGCGAAAGTACTATTTTCATTAATAAGCATATTCCTGTTTCAGTTAGTTTGGGCGATAGTCTAACTGGAAAAGCATTCTGCATCATCGATGAATCTCCAGAAAATCTCATTAAACGAATGTTCATAAATATTGAGAGAGGTGTTCGCAATATTCAGATTTATAACATTGACACGTTTGAAGATGTTTTCAGAGATATTATAGACAAAGATAAGGGTGAAGACTATCTAATCAATTTAGAAAACAATTTAGGTGATTTCAAGGACTTCAACGATTATATCCTAAATTATGATGATTTTGATAGTGAATATCAAGTAGAGAACGCGAAAGGTACATTTGTCGATGGTGATTTGATTAAGCTAAGGAGACGACTTATGCAAATCCCTATACTTGGCTTCAATAGCGGTGGTTACGATATCCACTTGAACAAAAATGAACTATTCAAGGCGCTTCATGGTAAAATAAAATCAGTCATCAAAAATCCAAGCTATATGTGCATTTCTACAGACAATTTCAAAATGCTAGATATTTCAAATTACTGTCCTCCTGGTACATCTCTCGATAGCTATTTGACTACCTATCTCGGTGGCTGCAAATGCGATAACAAAATCGAATGTACCTGTGGTTTGACTAAAGGTCACTTTCCGTACGAATACATGACAAGCTTCGATGTTCTCAATGAAACTAAACTACCTCCTCAATCAGCATTTGACAGTAGATTAAAAAATACAAAGATTGAAGATAAAGATTACAAATATCTACAATTCATTTGGAAGTATCATGATATGAAAACCATCAGAGATCTTCTTATTTGGTATAACAATCAAGATGTGCGTCCATTCTGTTTAGCTATTCAGAGGCAGAAAGAATTCTTTACGAGTTTTGGACTAGATATGTTTAATGATGGTGTATCTTTACCTGGTTTAGCTGAGCGAATCATGTATCAAACGAGCTTCAACAATCTTAAGAAGAGACCTAGAATAGGCGCCGAAGGATTTGATTTCCCACATGAAAGATTCTGTGGTTATAGAGTTCAAGATGAGCGAGCTAATCGTAAATTCGATATGACTTACGGCCGCGTTAATACTGTTATGTACGATCAGAAGTATCTATGCGCGCTGTGCTACTCACCTTTAACGGTTGAAACAGCATCAGTCGATCGTCTTAATAACAAAATTGGACACGTCAATAGTAACATCATGATCACATGTATTTCATGCAACGTCGCTCGAAAAGATATGTCGATTAGTGGTTTCAGGTACAAGAAGAAACTTGAATACAATGCTGATTATCTAGTTCATTCTATCGATGAAGAGCAAAAGGAGATCTACTCTATGATGAAGAGAAACATTGCAGGTGGTCCTTCCATTATATTCAATCGATACGCTAAGCGTAATGAAACTAAGATTCGTGGAGGTAAGCTCTGTAAAAAGATCATTGGCTATGATGCGAACGCTCTCTATCTATGGTGCCTCGGTAACGATATGCCTACCGGTAGATTAACTACTATCGAGGTTTATGATGGAATCGTTGATGATATAGTTAATGATAAGATCTTCGGTTTCCTCGAGTGTGATATTCGAACACCAGAGCACTTAAAAGACTACTTTTCGGAGATGACCCCTATATTTAAAAACATTGAGATTGAGCCGACTGAGGGGGTCATCGGATCGCATATGTTCGAGTACAATCAAACGAAGGATAGAAAAAATCAAGCAAAGCGATCACGCAAGCTTATTGGTAGCTATTTTGGAGAAAAATTCTTATATACGCACCTCTTCTAAAGTGGTATCTTGAGCATGGAATGGAAGTTACTAAGACATATAGCTTCGTTAAATGTACTGGAAGTAAAGTTTTTGAACCGTTTATGGAAAAAGTCTCTGATGCCCGACGAGATGGTGATAAAGATAAAACGAAGGCAATGATCGCTGATATGATGAAACTAGTTGGAAATTCAGCTTTCGGTCGATCTGGAATGGATATGACTAAACACAAAAAGGTAGAGTACACAACATCAGACCAATACTATTTTAAAATGACAGAGCATTTTACGTTTCATCACGGTGAGCCGATTAATGGTCTGTATGAGATCACTACGAATAAGCGAACGATTCGTGCTAAAAATCCAATCCACCTATCAATCGCTATTTATCAGCTAGCTAAGCTACGTATGCTTCAATTCTACTATGATTGTATTGACTTCTACTTTGATCGCAGCGACTTTCAGTATCAAGAGATGGATACTGATAGTGGCTATATCGCTTTTAGCTGTGATAACCCATTCGAAGAGTGTATTAAGCCTCATTTAGTAAAACACTTCAAGAAACATAAAATGACGTGGTTCCCTCGCGATGACTGTCTTAAGAACTCTACTTTCGATAGACGTACCCCTGGCCTGTTTAAAGAAGAATGGCGCGGCAATGCTATGGTCAGCTTATCTAGTAAAAATTACGTATGCTACTTGCCTGACGAAGAGAGCAAGGAAAAGAAGGATAAACGAGTAATAAACAAAGAGGATGTCTATTATAAGCTTTCAGCTAAAGGAGTTCAGCAAGGTAATAACAAAAATTTAGATGTTTTAAATCCTAATTCATTTGAGTCTGTGGTCAAGAGGGATAAGTCAATCCAGGAAAGAAACTATACGATCCAAGGAACGAATACTGGTTTCCGAGTTTGTAAAGAGAGCAAATCAATCATTACCTACTCTCAAACTAAGACGGCTTTGAATTACTTTTACGATAAGAGAAGGGTTTTAGAAGATGGAATCACTACAGAACCACTTAATATATAGGGATCTATTCGGCCAATTTTTTTATCTTCTAATATAAGCTATGGTCTCGCTAACGGATAAATCAAAGCTCACAATAGGTAAACTACTAAAGAAGCTTTACTATGATACTAAAACAGGATACGTAGGCATCAATGCTCTATACGAGAAGGCAAAAAAAATAAGAAAAACCATTCGTCTTAAGGAAGTCAAAGAGTGGTATAAAAATCAAACTGACATTCAACGTTATACAGAGCAAAAAAATCAATTTGATGACTTTAAGATCACTTCACGAAACCCAAACACTCGGCAAGCCGATTTAATGTTTAAGGGTGGTAAAACAATTCTTACGGCAATCAACATTAATAGTCGAATCGGGTTCGCTTTAATAATCAAGGATAAACGTTGGAGTAGTGTAGTAAAAGCGATCAAGTCACTTGAAAACCAAAAGGTTGATGTTTTAACGACTGATAATGGCGTCGAGTTCATGTCTAAAAGAGCGCAAGCCTATTTCAAAACTAAAAACATCATCCATTACAATAACGAAGCAGGTGATCATAGCACGATGGGAAAGATTGAACGTTTCAATCGAACGCTGAAATCACGTTTGATGAAAATCAGACAGCCTCTCACGATAAAACTTCTTAGTGATGTTATCGAAAATTATAATTCTACTATTCATAGCTCGATTAACATGACTCCTAACGAAGCTAGAGGTCAAGTAATGGAGAGTGAATTAAATTATAATAGAGACACCATGGATAAGCTACAGCTACAACTTGAAATTGGATCAAGCGTAATATACAGACTAAAAACAAAGCAATTTCAAAAGAATCGATTAAATGGAGTAAAGCCATCTACGAGATCGTTGGAATAGACGGATATCGAATCCAGATTCGTTCAAAGAATGGTCATACTCTCTACAAGTCACCAAACGATCTTAAATCAGTGAACGACTTACCTACAGAAGCTGAAACGAAGAAAGGTGATATTTTTGAAGTCGAACGAATAATTGATCACAAAAAATGCGATCTGGTAAATAAGTATTTAATCAAATGGAAAGGATACGACGAGCCAACCTGGGAAAATCAAGATAATTTGCGACTGATCAATAAAAACGAACTATCAACCGTCGAGAAAGAATATTTCTCAAATCGTTAAAGAAGTAAAATCGCGAGGTAGTTTGACCGGTCTATACATTCTTTTAGGTAACGGTTTCGGTGGAGATACTACATCACCTTTACGTTTTCTTTTAAGCTCAAACAACTTAGACGCTTCTTCTTCAATATTAGAGTTATCGAATGGTTCCACCTCTTCGAGATCAATCCATATTAAAGCTGAATCCATAGCTTTATATTTCTCAATATATATACTTCAAAAATGAATAAGTGTAAAGCCATCACCAACAATAATAACCAATGCTCAAAGAACGCCCTAAAGAGTGGTTTATGTACTCAACATGATAAGGATTTTACAATTCATATGCAGCGTAAGGAGCTCAGCAAAATGCATCGACGCGTCAGATTCTACTGTGATAAAATCAATAGTTTTCATTGCATGATCACTGATATCCAGCGGCTCGATTACTTTAAATTTCACATCCAACAAATAGATCCGACCACTCGGGCATATCGTCACGTAATCAAAGATGATAAATTTAAGAATCAACTTGAGGCTCTATTCGATCTACCAATTGATGAGATATTACCATATTACGAAGCTTTATTAAAACGAAGGAACGAAATCGTTCATAAATATTCAATTAATGGGTGGACTGATGGTGCTATCCCCGAATCAATTAAATATAAATCTAGATTCAAATCTCAGTAGTGATATATAAGAAGAAAACCAACATGTTTCCATCTTTCGACAATCTCGCTCAACGTGAGCTTAAACGTCTAGAATTGCTTCAAAAGTCACAATTGCGTGTCAAGCAAGCTAATCTTAAACGCGTTATGTTCGCCGAGACGAATTGGGCAAGCGACTTGGATAATACCATCACTACACTAAAGCAGAAGCAAGATATTTCAACTCAAACTGAATATGACGCTTCTGCTAAGGTTAGTGATGGACTTCTTTAAAAAGAATGACATCCCAGTGACCTCTCAAGATGAAATTCCAGTAACCTCTCCAGATGAAGTCAAACCAAATACTGAGACGGACACTTTCTCCGATAAAATCCCTGATGTCTCAACTATGGATGATGACGAGGATACCTCAACGATGGATGAAGAAAACGAAGAAATTAACCAGCAGCGAGAAGCGAAGGAAGCCGTGATTAAAATATTTGAAGTCTATCCAGTACTAGATAAACTAAATCTACATCCGCTGTCGTCAAATGAGAGACAGCTAAATAAGTACTATCTTCGCAAAATGCAAAGGTTGAAACCCTTAAAGGAAGGCATGTAATTGTTCCAAGTATTGATTGGGACAAAACATATGATTCTATTCACAAAGTTATTTTATCTGATCCAAGATTTCTTACATATATCAAAAATCGACTGAAGCAACGTTCAACAATATTTCCAGAGTACAACGATGATCCTGTTGAGGTGTGGAAGCTGATAGGTGGGAAACGAAAAAGAACAAATACCTCAGAAGGCGATGACTCTAATCGGAGTAAACAAAGACTTGATGACAGCTTCGTCATTGATAATTCGACTTCAACTGAATTAGATGAAGAAGAAAGTAAGCTTAAGCTCTTTTGGATGATTTATAATAATATTAAATTGATTGAGACAAATGATTTAAAGAAAAGCATCGTCCCTATCCTAAAAGGTGGTTTAAAGAACACAACACTTAGAGATAATGATTCGTACATTTGGATTAAAGATAACAATCTGGTTGCATTCGGTAAGGATTCCGATGTTTTCAGACCAGCTGTAACTCAAAAGTTGATTGGTTTTTCACTCTCAAGGAATTTATTGAAAAAGTCAAGGATCAAGGTCATCCGATTCGCGAACTACGTTCGATTGATAATAAAGATAAGACATTAAATGCTAAAGCTTATAAACAGGCTATTGAAGGTGAGCCTCGTCATGGAACCATGAGTGGTATAGATGAAGATATGGATCGGCGATTATCCAACTCTGACAACGATGCTAAAACAATCCTAACTGAGTACTATAAATTACTTCACGCAAAGCGAGTTAAGATTGCATTTCGTCTCGTACCGATCGTTAATTCTAAAAAAGGAGTAAAATCATTCATCATATTACTTTGGCGAGCCAAGGCTTAAGCGTCCTTTAAATCTCATCAATACACCGCAGAATCCAAATGATAAGCATAACCCAATCAGTGGTACTGCATTGTCTGATCTTATGAAGAACATCCGATGGAAGGATACTCTGATATCGTTAGATAATGGATTTGATGAGTTTGATCGATATCTACAATCCATCGATGATAAAGATTTAAAAAAGGAACTTTTGAGAATCTTACTAATAATCGTAAGATCCTTAATGAGGCGGTTCTAGCTAATAGTCAAGGAATTCAAAAGCAAATTGGTGAGGAATATGATGAGTCTGAAGCTGCGTTCAATGATTATCAAAAGGCACAACAGCGGTACGATGAATTAAAGAAATTAGTCAAGTCATCAAACTCCACAGCGATGAGGTCAGCCCTTAAGGCTGCCGCGTCTGCTCTGAAAGCTACAGAAGCTGTTTATCACCTCAAAGCGAAGAAAGATGATGTTGAAACCTTTAGCGAACTACAAGATGATCGAGCTGTCAAAGGAGTCATGAAAAATATGCTCAAGAAAGTATCCACTGGTACTGGATTGAAAGGACGAGGACTTCGAGGTGCGGGGGTAAAGCCTTTAGAAGGCGTTGTTCGACGTGGGAGAACATACAATCTCAACGAAATCCAAGGTCTCGCAACGCCTAGCGCTTACATTTATCGCCAACTCGGAAGCAAGTATATTAGATTGCCCGATCTCGACGCTAAAACACTCATTATCGTTCAACCAAATCGACGAAAATGCGGACCTAAGCGTCAAATCAGCAGTGATCTACAATCAATGTTAAAAGATCTTGTTTATAATCAAAACATTAGTCAAGACGGATATGATCGATTATCGGTTGATGACCAACACCTATTCAAAGAGATTCTCAATATCACCCATCTTCAACATAGTTTTCACGACAAACTACCCGATCCTTTAACCAACCTCAAAATGGAGTACGAGAAGCTTAAAGGTGAGCTGATGTTAGGCAATGATAATCCTTCGATTATTAAACAACTTAAATCACTTAGCGTTGACATGTATTCAAACAAGTTAATTGGAGATAAGGAATTCAAAGATATTATATCGAGATTAATATAAGAGTAGGTCTTAGAGAACTTGTTAAGCTGGACGCTTCGCACTTGAGCGTAAATAAGCTAATTACTATTCACGCCCCGCGTGTTCTAATAAGAAGATGCTTGTTCTAAACACGCGACAAGTTACGAAGAGCGGAGGACTCTACAACCTTCAAGCTGATCAAAACTTAGCTGAGTTAAAATCAATCATGAAAGATCTCATCATCAAGGAGACCCTAAGAAGGACACGATGTGGGCAACTCAAGATAAAAAAATATCAAATTCGTCGCAAACGGATGCGACAGGAGGCAAGATGTGGGCCTATAAGCCACGAACAAAGAAGGAACCGTCTGTAAACATTTGCTCTATAGCTTCTAACAGCTTTATTTTTATGACCAAAGAAATTTTTAGAGAACCAGTCACTGCTGTATCGTCCGTAATCTATAATGTGGCGTTGATAATATCTTCGACGACGATCTTTATCGTTGTGATCATAACTACTAAAAGCCTTTATTGGCGTACGGTCTCTATAGTGTTGATAAGGGCGGCCATCGCTTCTGATAGCACCAAAAGAAACATTAGGCCGACCGTCACTAAAAGTAACATCATATTTTTTATGCTTCTTCCTCGATAATTGAATAGTATATGTAACTGGCATTATATCTATATTTAAGGATTCGAATTTTCCAACAAGCTGATACGATTTAAGAGACCGATTAATTCAATTCTTTGTTGCTCGACAATGCCATTTAAATCTTGAATTGCTTTGCAAAGGATGGCGGTTAGCGATGCATAATCAACGCCCATCGTATTGATAGGTAGACCCTCGCTATTTAACTCATTAAGGTCTCCTTCTGGTGTTGATACTGGCTCAGGTACAATAGGTTGAACTTCTTGAGCAATAAATCCAATAGATACTCTTTCGTCCTGCTTCCATTTAAAGCGCCTCGGTTTCAGTGCCATTATTGTGTCTAATCCGTATGGTATGTCTTCAATATCCTCTTTTAATCGTTCATCAGATACATTCGTGTAGGAGCCTCCATAGACCGGGACGTAAGCAATGAATGAAAAATTACTATCATAGGCCGCAAAACGAATAGATTGGGTTGTAGAGCTATAGCTGCCTATACCCACATAAGATGAGTATGATGAACCACGCCATGATAGAGCTGCCGAAACGCCATTTGCTTTCGAATGGAACCACTCGTTACACCAAATAGATGAGACACAGTGAAACTGACTTTCGGGGGTGTTTGTACCAATACCTATCCAATTATCAGATTTAATAACTAGAGCGTTGCTATTTCCGTAATTATCAAAAGAAAGATAGTTCGCATTGTAACCAGATCCGGTATAGTTATATTGAATCGTGATACAATCTTTAACCGATTCTCGCACACCAATGCGCAAACCACACGACGATCCACGCATAAAGTTCCAATCCTGGCTTCCTACCACGTTTCCAAAAGAGATTCTTCCATCCTGGTGCAAGCGAAGCCTTTCCGTTAACGGACTCGTGACTAAATCAGCTGAACGTGTCAAGAAGCTAAGATCAGATAAAGCAAAACTACCTCCTGTTCTTCTAGCTAATATTACTGCACTTGGTGTCATTGAGAGACCTGAAGCAGCGTCAGAAGCAGTATCAATAGCGAATGATATACCCGCGCTACTTCCGATAGTATCTTTATCATTATCGATGCACAGATTGTACTCTCCGTGACGGCTCGCCGCGGCATGGTTAGATCCAGGTGTAACAGAGAAACCTTCGAAGTAGCTCCACCATTTGTTGTTATAGAAACACCGTTGACGGTAAGCGAACTACAATTAATAGAATTGCTGACATTAAGCGAACCGAGAGTTCCATTCTGTTATAGCAGTCTGAAGCCGTTTGTAAATTTCCGTATATAGTACCTGAAGAAATCGTTGAAACTGATATTGAAGACGGTACGATGTCAAGAAGTTAGCAAGGTTGTAAGATACTCCATTTTGAATCAGTGACGATGTACTAATACTTGAAAGTGATATTGAAGACGGGACCGATGTCAAGAAGCTAGATAGATTATACGTTACCCCTGCTTGTTGAAACGTATTTGCGTTAATACTCGAAACGCTTAAACTAGATGGAATAGATGTTAAGAAACTAGCAAGGTTGTAAGATACACCATTCTGAATCAGTGACGATGTACTAATACTCGAAACACTTAACGAGGTTGGAATCGATGTCAAAAAGCTAGCAAGGTTATACGTCACGCCACTTTGTTGAAATGTAGTAGCATTGATCGTTCCACTCGTCAGAGTACCAGAGAGACTTAAAGTAGTCAAACCAGTTAATGATCGACTAGAACCAGTAAAAGTCAGATTACCACCAATTGTTAAGGAGCTTAGCGTTCCTAAAGATGTAATGTTCGGCTGAGAAGAAGTCGATAATGTTCCGACTAAAGAAGCAGCACTTAACGTACCGCTTAGCGTCATGCTAGCTACTCCGGATACAATATTAGCAGAGCTATTAAGGACAAGTGCTTTGCCCGGAGATCCTACACCTTCCGTAATTCCAGTTAAGTAGCTTGGTAAATTTAATGTGATAGGTTCTCCACCGATTAGTAATTCTGAGCAAGAGATTGTACCGAGACCACTAATATCGAGGTTATCATCAGGAACAAGAGCTAAACCAATAGCTGCTTGACCGGCACTAACTACGCTCAAATAGGATAGACGGTAATCGTTTTTGCTTAGATATAACGTTTGTGCATAAGCATACGATAGAGGGCCGGTCTGATCTTGAGAGAGATAGTTGTCGGATTGTAGATTCCAGAATCAAATAATGAAGGAGGATAAACGAAGCCACTGATTTTTTCTTATTGATACTATATAGTAACACTTTAAAAAATGAGCGAAATTGCTGATTATGAAGCTGCGCTCCCGAGTAAATATAAAAGCGCTACGGTCGGTAATATCAAAGAATTAGGTATCAAGAAGGTATTCCGTATGGTGATACTAGGACCCTCCTACAGTGGTAAGAACAATCTCTGCATGCATATCTTAAAACATAGTCCTCACGTTTTTAGTCATCTTCATATCATTGCTCGTAATCCTAATCAAGAGCTCTATGACTATCTTAGAGCTAAATTGGAAGGATTCATTACATTTCACGATGAGCCACCTCAAGTCGATTCAATCCGTAAAACTCCCGGCAAGAAGCCAGAGCTTGTGATCATTGATGATTTCAGTAATGATAAGGGGCTCCAAAAGAATGTCTTCTCCCACTATTTCACTCGCGGGCGACATTTCCTACTTAGTACGATATTCCTAAGTCACAGTTGGTTTGGCACTGACAAGATGATCAGGCTCAACTGCGAATATGTAGCGATCTTAAGGGCTAACAGTAAGCGTGATCTAAAGCTGCTTATGACGGATTTCAATATTCGTGGCGTTAATGAAAATGATATCGTTAGGTATTATAATAAAGCTACAGGTGATAGAAAATGTCAGATGTTTTTCATTGATTCAGTGCGCTCTAAACTACGTTACAACTTTGATAAGGAGATCGATCCTGATCTTGCTTAATTAATATCCTAAAATATAAATTGATACATTAATATAGAGTGGAGCTTAGAGAACTTGTTAAGCTGACGCTTAACTTCGTACTAATAGAACAAGGATGGCGAGCTTCATTAAGCTTGATAGCACGAATTTAGTTCAGAATGGATTAAATAACACATATAGATACGAATTCGCTGGTTCGTCCGTTAATTTTAAAGATAATGATATCGCTGTTCAGAGTATTAGTCTCTTTGTAGCGATTTTAATATTGATAGCTTAGCTTTTGGTAACAACTCATTTAAAATTGAAGTCTACGGGTAGTACAACATCTCTAGTTAATGTAAATCTTCAAGATGGCTGGTACGGATATGCTCATATCAATCGAAAATCCAAGCTGCTTTGGTAAGCGCTGGAGCTTATCTGATCGATGGAGATGGTAATAATGTATTCTTTATTCAAATTAGTGAAAATAGTACGTATTACAGTTGTCAGCTTGATTGCTCTCCTACCCCGACTACGATTGGAAGCCATACGCGTCCATCAACGGGGTTTTATAGCTCATCTGGATCAGGTTTACCATCTACGTCTCGTGTACCTCGGTTGATTATCGATAATGCTACTTCGGTAAGGTACTTGGTTTCGCTT
>JAAVTI010001311.1:0-16788 GCA_011947335.1 Phytophthora constricta | reverse complement strand
TATTTAAAGTTCAACAATATAACATGAGTAATATAAGAAGATAATTTAGTCAGCGATATATAACGATGCTTGCTCACGAACTTGAAGGACTGAAACGTTTAGGACTTAAACCTATTAAATGGGGCACCAGCTACCGTCTAAAGGTTCGAGGGCGAACCAACAAGATGATTTTTCATCAGCAAACTAAGTGAATTCAAAAATAAAAAACTGGTTGCTAAATACTACAATGTGACTATGGATAAGCTAAACAAGCAGCTAGCTCCCGATTATCACGAGGATCCTAAATATCGTTTCTACAATAGAAAATTTGGAGAGTCTCACGAAAAGCTTGAACACGTTTTGTTAAGTCAGAAGAAAGCTTACAAAGTAAATATTGCTCTCGGTTACACGCTTCATGATCCTATCAACGATGAGGACTTTCACTTCTATCCTAACATCGAAAACACTGCCGTTCATGACAAGCCATTCGCCGTGAATAGTCGAGCTGATGCGAGAAAAATCGTTTCTGATATCAGAACAAGAGAGCTTGCGGACAATCTTAATTACCCTAAATCAGGAGTAAAGCTCAAAGCGATTACCGCTTTTAGAATCTATATCGATTATCGCGATCACGTTCTCGGTGATAGTGATGCTGTCGTACCAGAATTCATTAAGAAGAACAAGTATATCATCAATTTTACAAAGACAAACAACAAATGCGTTTTCTTCAATATTGCTTACCACAACCAACCTGAAACAAAGAGACCCGATCGTATCAAATCTTTGTTAAGGATACTTTCAAGAATTTTGTATATTTAAGGTATCGAGTACTCATTCGGTCTATTCAAAAACTTCAAGCCGATTGACTTTCTTAAATTTGATGAATTTGAAGAGTGTTTCAATCTAAACATTAATATTTATGATTTAAACAACGCAACTACTGAAGCGAATCGTATTAGACCAACCACAGGTAAATATGATGATACGCTCAACATCCTTTCACATGACAATCATGCTTTCTACATCACAAACATTGATAAGGTACAGAGTAAGTATATCTGCTCAACGTGCTCGATGACTTTCGATAATTGTTCACGTTTAGCAAATCATAAAAATATGAAGTGTGATCGAGTAAATATTGCTACTTTTCCTAAAGAGCCAAAGATGTATCAACCTAATCCAAATATGATTCAATCAATGCTAAGGAAGTGCAACATCAGAGATGTCGATCACTATGTTGATCATTTTATTGTTTGGGATTTAGAAGCTATATTAGCTCCTCAAGAGTTTAACCATGAAACCAAGACTCAATTCTATAATGAACATATTCCTGTTTCAGCAAGCGTATCAGATAGCTTAACTAAAGGTGTCGAATGCTTTGTTAACACTGATTCGAAGTTATGGGTTACTGATATGATGACTTATATCAAGCTGATTCGTGATAAAACCTTTAATTATAATGTTCAGAAATATGAGAAGTTGATCATTAGGTTAATGGATTCTTTAGGCATGGCAATGATTCCAGGTGAGATCATAACAGAAATATTTTATAGTGGTGATCTCCATAAGTGGATTGGTCCTTCTAAACCATTTTCTAACTTAGCTGAATTCGTTGATTATAATGTGTCATCCTTCGTTAATAAAGATGCTAGACGTCTATTAACCATACTTAAGCAGGTTCCAGTCCTTGGTTTCAATAGTGGATCGTATGATATCAATCTGATTAGAACCGATCTTTTCGAAATATTGTACAAATCAGGTAATATGAAAGTCATCAAGAATAACGGTTACATGGCTATTTCAACATCGCAATCCAAGTTTCTTGATATCCTTAATTACGTTCCACAAGGCGTAAATCTCGATAAGTATCTCAATACGTACATTTGTGGCTGCACATGCGAAGATAAAAATCGTTGCTCATGTGGCTTGACTAAGGGTGTTTTCCCTATGAATACATCACTTCATTCGAAATCCTTAACGAAACGAAAATCCCTCCCAAATCAGCGTTCGACAGCAAGCTCCGTAAAACGTCTATCTCTTCTGAGGACTATGAGCGTGTTCAATTTGTTTGGAAGCATTATGAAATGAAGTCGATCAAATATCTTCTTATTTGGTACAACAACCTCGATGTAGCTCCTTTCATCATTGCAATCCAGAAGCATCGTGAATTATTCAAACGTTTCGAGTTGGATATGTTCTTTGACGGGGTCTTACCAGGTCTTAGCGAAAAGGTAATGTATCAAACATGTATGAAAGATTTAAAGCCTATTCCTAAGATAACTGCTAAATCATTTGATTTCCCTCTTGGACGATTCAAAGGCTATATCAAGCAGGATAAGGAAGCTAATCATGATTTCGATATGACGATTGGACATCTTAACTATCTGCTCAAGAAGCAAAAATATCTATGCTCACATTGCTATTGTCAATTGGGTACTGAACATGTTTCAGCTGATCGTGTTAATAATAGGGTTGGTCACAAAGACGTTAACATCATGATCAGCTGCGTATCGTGTAATGTCGCTCGTAAGGACATGCCAATTAAAGCTTTCCGACATAAGAAGTTGCTTGACTACAACAGCGATCGCTTAGTCTATTCAATTGATGAAGAGGAAGGAGAAATCTATCATAAGATGAATGCTAATATCGCTGGCGGTCCATCCATCATCTTCAATAGATATGCAAAGCGCAACGAAACTAAGATTAGAGGTGATAAATTATGTAAGAAGGTTATTGGATACGATGCTAATGCTCTTTATCTATGGTGCTTAGGAAATGACATGCCTTGCGGGCGTTTAAACTACCATCAAGCCTTACGCCAATATCATTGATGGAATTAAAAACGATAAGATCTTTGGTTTCTTAGAGTGCGACAGAGAAACACCAGAACACTTAAAATACTACTTTTCCGAGATGACTCCTATTTTCAAGAACATTGATATCGAACCAACTGAGGAGGTCATTGGTAAGCATATGTTCGACTATAATCAGTCTCGTGGTAAAAACATGTCCAAGAAGAGTCGTAAGCTTATTGGTAGTTACTTTGGTGAGAAAATCCTTATCTACGCACCTCTATTAAAATGGTATCTCGAGCATGGTATGATCATCACCAAGACCTATAGTTTCATCAAAGCAGCTGCTCATAAGCCTTTCAAATCCTTTATGGAACAAGTGTCTGACGCACGACGCGTAGGCGATGTCGATAAATCAAAAGAGATGATTGCTGATATGATGAAGCTCGTCGGAAACGCTGCGTTTGGTCAATCTGGCATGGATATGTCTAAGCATCGTCAAGTTGAGTTTCTATCGAACGAAGATGAAATTAACGTAAATTCCCGAACAATACCCGGGGCACTATTTAACAGTACCCTCATCTGCTCACAAAAGGTTACACTATATTACTCGTGGTTACAGTCTACTTTGCCATGCCTACTCGTCAATCAGAGCAATGTCATCGAGCGCATCGTGAAGATCGTCGAGGTTGAAGTCAACCTCGTCCTGCTCGGCCTCCCTCGAAGCCTCCCACTTCCGTTGAAACCTCTCTCCGTACACGTCGTGTCTTGCAATATGCCAGTCCATGCAGTGGTCAGCAAAACCTGCAGCAGCGACTGAATTGGCCACCGTACCGGTGTCCGTGTCGCGCCAAGCCTTCCTGACCCACCCGCAGACAATCCCTACCGACGGCATACGAGGGTTACCGAACCTGGTGTACTCCACCTTATCGCTCTCCTTCCACGCGTTAATCTCGAGGTACAACAGGTCCTTGAACGTCTTGTAGATGCCGATATCGCCCGCTTGTAGGTATGGCGTGAGTCCCCCAGGAATGACACACATGCTCACGTTACGAGCAGCGCACTTAGCCTTCACCTCCTTGGAGATATGCGCGCATCGAGTCCCAAACAAGATGCTTTCCTTCGCCCGTATCGACTAGCGGGAAGGCGAGGTCAATCCAGCGCTTCAACAGCTGGCTGTCAACCCACGCATGAGGCTGGTGGGCCACATAAACGCCACCAACTTTGTCAAACGAGGGCAATGCTTTACCCTTCCATATCAGAAGTGGTGGAAGCTTTTTGCCCGACGCTGACACCGCCAGTACTGCGGTAATCCGCATCGATGAAAACCCAGTCGAGCGGACCACAACGTGGCGACTTCCGGTGATGTCCACGGTCTGATTACGCGCGTCTTCAAAATAGACGGCCGTTTCATCCATCAGAATCGTGCGCTCTAGGTCCATTTAAGGCCTAGCAATTTGCAGGAACTTCATGTACGAAACGGCGCGATCCACTAGCTTGTCATCACTGAGCGTTGTGAGGTTGGTGCGACGCCGGAGAGACAGCCCGTAGCGACGCATGAAGCTCGTGATCCAGTGAGGGGAGGCTGTGAAGCCACCAGGGCTGGCGCTGCTGGTACATTGACACGCGAAAATAACTCTGGCCATATGGCCAATCCACGCACGTGTCACCTTCTGCTTCTTGAGCCTCTTGGCCACGACCTCATCGTAGAGCGCTTCCTCCATTGCGCCTGAAAGAGGACGCCTCCCACCACCTGCTACACGTCTGTTGGCCGGGTCAGCAGCCAGCAGTTTTTCACGGTCACGCCACCACCTGCGCACGCTGCCGCCGTCTAGCTTCCAGCCCTTCGCACTGAAGTGCGTAATTGCTCGCGTAGGGACGCCGTCACCTTCTTGTTCGATCCACCGAAGGACCTCTTGCTTGCGCCAAATGCTGATGGGGATCCTTGTTGGCATTTTGGCGAATAATGACGTTCTGGTAGCTCGAAATAGATCTGGGCTGCTTGAATGGTTGGCTATGGCTGTTTTAAATAGTGAGGTAGCCTCTTATGAGATGGTTGGTCGCCGGAGTGGCCAGTGAAGGCAAGGTTACATGGGGTTACGATGAGGTTACTCCGAGAGGGTACTATTCGGGTACAGGGTATTATTCGGGAATTTCCGTTATTAAGGATATCGAACACTTCACTTATCGGTCCAGAACATACTTCACTGATGAAATGGTTGAGATAGTTAAATCAAACCGCCGTATCAAACTCAGCAACCCCATTCATCTTTCCATTGCTATCTATCAACTTGCTAAGCTGAGAATGCTTCAATTCTATTATGATTGTATTGACTTCTACTTTGATAGATCTGATTTCGAATACCAGGAGATGGATACGGATAGTGGCTATATCGCTTACACCTGTGAAGACCCCTTTAAAGAATATATCAAGCCTCATTTAGTTAAACACTTCGAGAAGCATAAGTATGATTGGTTCCCCCGTGACGATAGTCTTGAGAATGCTGCTTTTGATCGCCGTACGCCCGGTCTATTCAAAGAAGATTTCAGGTGCAATGCTATGGTTTCTTTATCATCTAAGAACTACATCTGCTATCTAAGTGATAAATCGATAAAGAAACAGGCAAAGCTATGATTAAACTTTCTACTAAAGGCGTACAAAAGAAGACAAACTCTAATATTCCAACGCCTGAGAACTTTGAATCAGTAGTTAAGCAGGATGAGTCAATCAAGAAATATCACTACACTATCCAAGGAACCAATACAGGTTTTCGTATTCTTGAAGAGACTAACTCAATCATCACTTACTCGCAGACGAAAACTGCCCTTTCGTACTATTATGATAAGATACAGGTTCTAGATGACGGAATTAGCACTATCCCTTTACAAATTTAGGGGACCACTCTGCCATTTTTATCAGCATGATATAGTCATGGATATAACGATAGATAACTTATTGAAGAAACTTTACTATGATCCTAAACTGGTTATGTAGGTGTTATTGCTCTATACGAAAAAGCAAAAATAATAAGAAAGACCATCAAGCTTAAAGAGGTGAAAGGTTGGTACAAAGATCAAACAGATATTCAACGATATACCGAGAAAAGCCTCAATTTCAGGATTTTAAAATCACTTCACACAATCCCAATAGTTGGCAAGCATATTTAATGTTTAAGAGCGGTATAATAATTTTTACTGCAATCAACATTAATAGTCGAATAGGCTTCGCTATGATCATAGAAGATAAACGTTGGAGTAGCGTGGTGAAGGCAATCAAGTCACTTGAAAATCAAAAGGTCGATGTTTTAACGACTGATAATGGAGTCCAATTCATGTCTAAGAGAGCTCAAGCATATTTCAAAACTAAAAACATCATCCATTACAATAACGAAGCAGGTGACCATAGCACGATGGAAAGATTGAACGTTTCAATCGAACGCTTAAATCACGTTTGATGAAAATCAGACAGCCTCTCACGATAAAGCTTCTTAGTAATATTATCGATAATTATAATTCTACTATTCATAGCTCGATTAATATGACTCCTAACGAAGCTAGAGGTCCAGTCATGGAGAGTGAAATAAACTATAATAGAGACACCATGGATAGGTTACAGCTACAACTTGAAATTGGATCAAGCGTAATATACAGACTAAAAACAACGCAATTTCAAAAGAATCGATTAAATGGAGTAAAGCCATCTACGATATCGTAGGCATCGATGGTTATCGAATCCAGATTCGTTCAAAGAATGGTCATACTCTCTACAAGTCACGAAACGATCTTAAATCAGTGAACGACTCACCTACAGAGGCTGAAACGAAGAAAGGTGATATTTTTGAAGTCCAACGGATAATTGATCACAAAAAATGCGATCTGGTAAAAATATGTATCTAATCAAATGGAAAGGCTACAACGAGCCAACCTGGGAAAATCAAGATAATTTGCGACTGATCAATAAAAACGAACTACCAACCGTCGAGAAAGAATATTTCTCAAATCGTTAAAGATGTAAAATCGCGAGGTAGCTTGATCATTCTATATATTCTTTTAACTAACGGTTTCGGGTGGAGATACTACATCAACTTTACGTTTTCTTGTAATCTCAAACAACTTAGACGCTTCTTCTTCAATATTAGAGTTATCGAATGGTTCCACCTCTTCGAGATCAATACATATTAAAGTCGAATCCATAGCTATATATTTCTTGATATATATACTTCAAATCAGATGGATAAGTGTAAAGCAATCACCAACAATAATATCCAATGCTCAAGGAACGCCTTAAAGTGTCGTTTATGTACTCAACATGATAAGGATTCTACAATCCACATGCAACGTAAGGAGTTAAGTAAAATGCATCGACGCGTCAGACTCTACTGCGATAAAATCAATCGTTTTCACGGAATGATCACTGATATCCAGCGGCTCGATTACTTTAAATTTCATATCCAACAAATAGATCCGACCACTCGGGCATATCATCATGTAATCAAAGATGATAAATTTAAGAATCAACTTGAGGCTCTATTCGATCTACCGATTGATGAGATATTACCATATTACGAAGCTTTATTAAAACGAAGAAACGAAATCGTTCATAAATATTCAATTAATGGGTGGACTGATGGTGCTATCCCCGGATCAATTAAATATAAATCTAGATTCAAATCTCAGTAGTGATATATAAGAAGAAAACCAACATGTATTTATCTTTCGACAATCTCGCTCAACGTGAGCGTAAACGTCTAGAATTGCTTCAAAGGTCACAATTGCGTGTCAAACAAGCTAATCTTAAACGCGTTGTGTTCGCCGAGACAAATTGGGCAAGCGACTTGGATAATACCATCACTACACTAAAGCAGAAGCAAGATATTTCAACTCAAACTGAATATGACGCTTCTGCTAAGGTTAGTGATGGACTTTTAAAAAGAATAAAATCCCTGTGAGTAATGAGCAAAATATTGGTGATGTTAATGCAGAAATGGAGCCTAGAACAGCGGAAATAGGAACGCAGGCACCACCATCAAATAGTGAAATACCATCAACTGGTGAAATAACAGAAGCGTTTATCGCTAAAAGATGGATTAAGCAATTATACAAATCAAATACGAATTGGATTTCTTTAAAAATCATCCTATTAAGACAAATGGTTCTACGGATACCGTTCGTTACATTGGCAAAGATGGTCACCTTTACAACTACAAAACATACAAACGTTCAGCATCTAATTTTGTCGATTGGATGGCAACTGCACAACATCTTCAAGATATACGCTCAGATGCAGAATCGAACAGTGCTGACGAAGTGAGTGAAATGCGATTAGAGGATAAAAACGCATTTTCGTATTCAAATCCGAGAAAGAAACGTCTTGCTGATGGTCAACTTCAAGGAATTGATAGAAAATATCCCGGTATTGCCATTTGGTCTAAAGATGCTTCTTCGAATACAGAAATGGATGAGAAACGAGCAAAAGAAACGCTATCGTTTATGCTATTGACATACAAGAAGAAGCTAAAAGGATCTAACATTATTGTCCATCCAAAATTAAGCGATGGTAGCTTATTAAATGGTACTGAACTAATAATCGATAGTAAGGGAGATCTAAGCGTTAAAAATCAACAAACCGAAAGAAATTTAACATATGTGCTAAGTGATATATCGTGGATTGAGACTCTGAATCACTTTTATAAGCTAGCTGAAGATAAGAATATAACATTTGATTATGTCCCTAATGAAGGAACGGAAATCAGTGCTGATCCTAGTAGATTCCAAAAGCAAAAGATTGGTTACTGGTTTAAAGGCAAAGAGACTGGTAATAACAGTCCGATCGATTCAAGTAAAATATCTATGATTGAAGCAGAGTCGAGAAAAATCATATCTGATTTTTACCACGCCTTATTTCACGAAGCTGATACATTTCCTATAAGACAGGTTCCAGTTTTGAACAATGGAAGATTTGATAAAGCTCAACGTTATTCGTATGGTATATCAGTAACAAAAACGTTGTAGACGAATTAAGAGTTAGAAACATCTACGGTGATCTTATTAGTCATTCAAAATCCAACGAATTCTTTGAACGAGTTAATTGGAGTGATACGCTTTCCGAATTAGATAAGACAATTGAATTATTAAATCAACTTGAAAAAGCAAAAGCGTGGAAGAGGCTGACAAGCCTCGTATCGATAAGACACTTGCTTTGTTTGATTACGTTATTAAGAATTATAAAATCTCGTTTCGAAAAGAAACAGTTGCTGGCTTGATAGGACGAGGACTTCGAGGCGCGGGGTTTGGGGCCGTCCTAAAGCTTCTACAGGAGATCCTTATCAGACATTAAATCGTAACGGAAAAAATACTATAATCTGAATGACATTCAAGGTAGTGGCCTTGCTTCAGCATACATTTATAAACAACTCGGAAATCAAAGTTTGTTCGAATCCCAGATCTCAACTTAGGAGAGCTTAACCCTTCTAGCCCCGCCCCTAATGCTGTATTATACAGCATAAGGAAATAAACTCGATTTCAGTATACTCGCCTCTCCTGGCAGAATTAATCTGTTGTAGCCCACTTCCAGCAGAATCCCCATGACGCAGACCATCCTAAAGCTTTGATTGGCTAAATGAGCTGTGCAAGGCCGTGCGAAGTACCTCTCAGTATAGGTACCCTTGCTAAAGCGATATGCAGAGTGATGGTTAGAGTGTTGATACTGGGTTGGTATCGCGCCAAAACGAGTGGCGAGGGAGGCGTGTAGTCCGCGGGCGAGTTTTGCGCGGAGAAAACTTTTGTCCATTTGTAATACAAGTATGTGCACAACAACAAATGGACAAAGTTTTCTCCGCAAGAAGTGCTCAAGCAAGGGGTATGCATTCTCTTACTCTGTCTCTATCTGCGTGTGCATTTATAGACATCCCTCTAACGTCTCCGTTCTGTGTTGTTCCTCCATACGCCATGCTAGATTTAGGAGCACTGAGCGCGTAACCGTGGGCGGAACGCCTCACTGTGTTGCACAGCTGCGTGTTACCGTCACAGACAACCGAGAATCACCCGCGAGATTCTACCTGCTTTGAGGGACCCAGTTGTCGTCGTCTGGAAGGTGCGCTATGAGGCACTTATCACGAAGCCGTCGGAACCGTACGTGGCACTGTCAGCGTGAATGTCGTGGTTGGGATCGCCTAACGCTGTATCTACCGCTCTATTAGGTCGCGATTAGCCACCTTCTGCTGTATTCGACAGCACACCAGATTCACGTTCTGCTGTTCGGTACAGAGCACCCGTGGCATCTCGCAGACGTCGCCACAGAGGCTGACTTCTCCTCAGCATATATCGCCGTGGAACGCGTCGGCTTGTGTGCGGGCCAATTTGCATACTCCGTTGTATCTCTTGACGAGTGCAAGAATGCGAGCGCGAATCTCGCACAATGGTCAAGTGGGTCAGAATATCGTGGACCCGAAGATCTAGCTCGCTGTGGGCTTTGATCTGGTGCATTTGGCGCTGGGTCCACGACGGACACATGAAGTGACAGCTACAGCAACACCTCATGTAGTTTATCTATCTAATATCACGTACACGCCATCATTCATTAGTGCATTTATATCTCCATTAAGCTAAACACACGTCGCCGTACCGATGAAAACGTCAACACACTCCGTATCCTGCGCCGTGGATCATGTACCCTTGTAGAGAATGCCGCCGCCAGGGCAGTGGGCTGCCTGCCCATCCAAGCAATGTACATTAGCTGAGCTCATTCCAGACAACCTCAAATAACTTGTTCATAGTATAGGAACCGTAGGGGGGTCTTTGCGCTGTAGGAGGCGGGATAATTCAAACGACAGGAACATCTATCCCGCTATTTCGTGTGTAGACGGTGCGACCCTAACCCGAACGTGTGACTCCGCCCAGCATTCTTGTTTCAAATGTAGCCCTATACAAAAACGTATATGCGGGGAAATTTGCTATTACGAAGTTGCCGACATATTAAAACCTCTACAAATCCTTCTGCTGTATAATACAGCATACGGGGTTAGAAGGGTTAACATCGTTTATCCAAGCCGCAAAGATATTGGACCTAAGCGACCAATTTCTGAAGACGTTGCTGCGATGATCAAGGATCTAGTCTATAACCAAAATATAAGTCAAGACGGATACGATCGATTACGGTCGATGACCAACGCCTATTCAAAGAAATCTTAGCGGCAACTCATATCCAACACAGCTTCAGAGACGAGCTACCAGATCCTTTAACCAACCTCAAAATGGAGTACGAGAAGCTTAAAGACGGGCTGATGTTAGGCAATGATAATCCTTCGATTATTAAACAACTTAAATCACTTAGCGTTGACATGTATTCAAACAAGTTAATTGGAGATAAGGAATTCAAAGATATTATATCGAGATTAATAAAAGAAGATGCTTGTTCTAAACACGCGACAATTTACGAAGAGCGGAGGACTCTACAACCTTCAAGCTGATCAAAACTTAGCTGAGTTAAAATCAATCATGAAAGATCTCATCATCAAGGAGACCCCTAAGAAGGACACGATGTGGGCAACTCAAGATAAAAAAATATCAAATTCGTCGCAAACGGACGCGACAGGAGGCAAGATGTGGGCCTATAAGCCACGAACAAAGAAGGAACCTAAGGTAAAAACATTTGCTATATAGCTTCTAACAGCTTAAGCTTTTTTAAGACCAAAGAAATTTATTCGAGAACCAATCACTGCTATACAGTCCGTAGTCAATAAAGTGACGTTGACAATATCTTCGACGACGATCTTTATCGTTATGGTCACGCCGTGCGTGGGGTCGCAGACACTACGCACAAGTGCGAAGCGTCAGCTTATCATGACTACTAAAAGCCTTTATTGGCGTACGGTCTCTATAGTGTTGATAAGGGCAGCCATCGCTTCTGATACCACCAAAATAAACATTAGGCCGGCCGTCACTAAAAGTAATATCATATTTTTATGCTTCTTACTCGATAATTGAATACTATATATGTAACTGGCATTATATCTATATTTAAGGATTCGAATTTTCTAACAAGCTGATACGATTTAAGAGACCGATTAATTCAATTCTTTGTGCTCAACAATGCCATTTAAATCCTGGATAGCTTCGCAAAGGATAGCACTCAAAGAATTGTAATCAACGCTCATGCTATTAATTGGCGAGCCATCTTTGTTTAGTAAATCAAAATCACCTTCGGGCCTCGAAACTGATTCTGAACAATAGCTTCAAGCTCTTGAGCTATAAAGCCGATCGTATCTTTATCACTCTCCCTCCACTTAAAGCGTCTTGGTTTTAATTGCATAACAGCTTCTAAACCATAATTAATGTCTTCAATATCCTTCTTCAATCGTTCATCAGAAGCATTGTTGAACGAGTTAGCATAAACTGGGATATAGGCAACAGCAACGAATGAAGCATTGAATTGACAAAATCTGGCACTAGGTGTGGTACTACTATAACTACCTATGCCAACGTCATTTGAATATGAAGAACCTCGCCAGCTTAGAGCTGCGCTTTCCCCATTTGCCTTTGTATGGAACCATTGATTGCACCAAACGGATGAGCCAGCATGAAACTGACTTTCTGGATCGGGAAGACCAATCCCGACCCAACCGCTTGCTTTAATGACAAGAGCATTGCAGCTTCCATCAGGATCAAAGGACAAATAATTAGAGTTGTTTCCTGATGAAAATTGATTCCATTGGAGAGTCATACAATCTTTAAGCAATTCTTGACATCCTATCCTTAGCCCACACGATGAACCACGAAGGAAATTCCAGTCTTGAGCTCCAACCACGTTTCCAAAAGATATTCTTCCATCCTGATGCAAACGAAGCCGTTCCGTTAGAGGACTCGTAACTGAATCTGCTGATCGTGTTAGGAAGCTAAGATCAGATATAGCAAAACTACCTCCAGTTCTTCTAGCAAATATTTGTCATTGAGAGACCTGAAGCAGTGTCAGAAGCAGTATCAATAGCGAACGATATACCCGCGCTACTTCCGATAGTATCTTTATCATTATCGATGCACAGATTGTACTCTCCGTGACGACTCCCACCGCTGTGATTAGTGCCCGCTGTAACAGAGAAAACCTTCGAAGTAGCTCCACCATTTGTTGCTATAGAAGCACCGTTGACGGTAAGCAAACTACAATTAATATAATTGCTGACATTAAGCGAAACGAGAGTTCCAATCTCTGTTATAGCAGTCTGTGAAGACGTTTGTAAATTTCCGTATATAGTACCTGAAGACACGGTAGAGACTGATATTGAAGACGGGACTGATGTCAAGAAGCTAGCAAGGTTGTAAGATACTCCATTCTGAATCAGTGACGATGTACTAATACGTGAAAGTGATATTGAAGACGGGATCGATGTCAAGAAGCTAGATAGATTATACGTTACCCCTGCTTGTTGAAATGTATTTGCGTTAATACTCGAAGCGCTTAAACTAGATGGAATAGATGTTAAGAAACTAGCAAGGTTGTACGTAGTTCCTGCTTGTTTGAATGAAGTAGCATTGATAGTTCCCGATAGCATCAATGACCTAACACCAGAAACGATATCACCTGAACCGTTTAGAACAAGTGCTTTGCTCGGAGCTGCGACGCCTTCGGTAATATCGGTTAGATAATTTGGAAGATCTAAAGCAATCGGTGATCCATCGATTAGTAATTCTGAGCAAGAGATAGTACCGAGACCACTAATATCGAGATTATCATCAGGAACAAGAGCTAAGCAATAGATGCTTGTCCGGCGCTAACTCCGCTCAAATAGAATAAACGGTAATCGTTTTTGTTTGGATATAACGTTTGTGCATAAGCATACGATAGAGAGCCGGTCTGATCTTGAGAGAGATAGTTGTTCGGATTGGAGATTCCAGAATCAAATAATGAAGGAGGATATACGAAGCCACTCATTTTTTCTTGTTGATACTATATAGTAACACTTTAAAAAATGAGCGAAATTGCTGATTATGGAGCTGCGCTCCCGAGTAAATATAAAAGCGCTACAGTCGGTGATATCAAAGAATTTGGTATCAAGAAGCTATTCCGTATGGTGATACTAGGACCCTCCTACAGTGGTAAGAACAATTTCTGCATGCATATCCTAAAACATAGTCCTCACGTTTTTAGTCATCTTCATATCATTGCTCGTAATCCTAATCAAGAGCTCTATGACTATCTTAGAGATAAATTGGAAGGATTCATTACATTTCACGATGAGCCACCTCAAGTCGATTCAATCCGTAAAACTCCCGGCAAGAAGCCAGAGCTTGTGATCATTGATGATTTCAGTAATGATAAGGGGCTCCAAAGAATGTCTTCTCCCACAATTTCACTCGCGGGCGACATTTCCTACTTAGTACGATATGCCTAAGTCATAGTTGTTTTGGTACAGACAAGATGATCAGGCTCAACTGCGAATATGTAGCGATCTTAAGGGCTAATAGTAAGCGTGATCTAGAGCTGCTTATGACGGATTTCAATATTCGTGGCGTTAATGAAAATGATATTTTTAGGTATTATAATAAAGCTACAGGTGATAGAAAAGGTCATATGCTTTTCATTGATTCAGTGCGCTCTAAACTACGTTATAACTTTGATAAGGAGATCGATCCGGATCTTGCTTAATTAATATCCTGAAATATAAATCAATACATTATAATAGAGCGGAGCTTAGAGAACTTGTTAAGCTGACGCTTAACTTCGTTATAATAGAACAAGTATGGCGAGCTTCATTAAGCTTGATAGCACGAACTTAGTTCAGAATGGATTAAATAATACATATAGATACGAATTCGCTGGTTCGTCCGTTAATTTTAAAGATAATGATATCGCTGTTCAATCAATATCCTTGTTTTGTAGTGATTTCAATATTGATAGCTTAGCTTTTGGTAACAACTCGTTTAAGATTGAAGTCCCTACGGGTAGTACAACATCTCTAGTTAATGTAAGTCTTCAAGATGGCTGGTACGGATATGCTGATATCAATCGAAAAATCCAAGCTGCTTTGGTAAGCGCTGGAGCTTATCTGATCGATGGAGATGGTAATAATGTATTCTTTATTCAAATTAGTGAAAATAGTACGTATTACAGTTGTCAGCTTGATTGCTCTCCTACCCCGACTACGATTGGAAGCTATACGCGTCCATCAACGGGGCTTTATAGCTCATCTGGATCAGGTTTACCATCTACGTCTCGTGTACCTCGACTGATTATTGATAACGCTAGTTTTGGAAGGTACTCGGATTCGCTCTTGGAACGTATCCAACCACTCCAACAACGATCGCTACCTCTCTTTTATCTAATATTGTTCCTCAGGTTCATCCGACTAGTTCTTATGTAGTACATTGTGATGCAATTAAAAACGATTACGTTGTATCCGGTGATTTATTAGCAGCTTTTGATCGTGGTGATTCCTCAATCGGTCAATTGATTTACTATAGACCTAGCAACTACGCCTGGGTTAAACTCAATGACGGAGCTCGATCTAGTCTTACTATATCCATTTGGAATCAAAATGATGAACAGATTCATTTCCGAGATATATCTGTTTCAATCATGTTATTGATTAGGCCGCGTGAATTTAGATATAAAAATGCTTTTTTATAATTGATAGTTTACAAACGAAATGAAGACCCTCGCATACCGGTCCCTGACATCTTAAAACTCCTGCCTTCATACTACTTTTCCCGAGTGAAAAAAATCCACCTGCTTTGCTTTTCGTAGACTTCTTAAGAGTTTCATGTGATCCTTTGCTTCCTGACTACCCTTAACAAACTTATTACCCTTAGAAAACACCAACACCGTACCTTGTTTTTACGGTCTTACGAACTTGTTTGATCATATCTACATGTTCAGGCTTGGTTGCTTTCTCAATAAGTTTGCGTTCAGCTAGATCTATGAGATCAGTTGCAATACCTCGATCTTTCATGTAGCGAAGAGCTTGTTTACCTCTTGTTTTGACATCGTTTAAGGTAAGTCGACCGCCCTCTCTATCCGATTCGCTATCGCTATCGACGCCAGATCCAGCCATTGATTTAATAGCAGCTCGTGCAGGGATTGCAGCTTGAGGAGCACCAGCATAGGTAGCCAAAGCAGGAAGAGCTGCATCTACGGCTCGCGACAACAAGCCAGAGTATATAAGAGCCTTAAAACCTGTTTTAATACCGTTCCACACTTTTCCCCAAACCGAGGAACCTTCGAGCTTCTTATAGCCTTCCTTAATTTCATGGCGCGTAACGTCTAATCTAACTCCACGACCCGCTTTTTGAGCCCTAAGCGCCTTCTCATAGCTCGATGGATGCAAATGAATAATAGCACCAGAACCCTTAAGCTCAGCCTTTGTTAAGCTTAGTTTTCCAGTCTTGAAAGCTTTGGTTAGCTTCGCCTTAGGTATTTCACTCGAGATCGTTAATTCACGATACATGATTGCTTCTTTTCGAACACGCGGGGCGTGGGGTCGCACGCTCAAGTGCGAAGCGTCAGCTTACAAGTTCTCTAAGCTTCGCTCTATATAATTAAAAGCTAAAGCACGATTATATTTAAATTAATAAACCTCTTCAGTAGATCCATTCTATTCTTCTGCTTAGCGTAAATAAACAATAAGCAAAATATGCCGCAATAATCATCTTTAGTACCTTGAAGTTGAATCTCGTTGTATTGTTTTATTCTATAGTGTTTAGGAGGTCCCTCGCCCATACTATCAAAATAAACACCATCTACGATACATGTCCAGTGTCCTATCTCAAGATCAGGAGGTCTCAATAGAATTAGGAAGTTACCTACCTTGCGGATACGCTTGGTAATCTCGTTGGATTCATAGATATTATCAATATCGACATTAATTATTTTCGCTAATTCAATCAGATCATGATCGGACGTTACTGGTTTAATCAGTTGCGCCATTATTTAATTTTCGTTTCATCTATAGATAATCGTATATAGAACGAATTTTTTAAGATGAGTGACACTCAGTTAGCTGATCAATTTTTATACCAATCTTCG